>SNQJ01S0029366.1:93833-109656 GCA_010110895.2 Picea sitchensis | reverse complement strand
GAACCTTCTAGAGAGCCTTCTCACATTTATTACATCCAACTACCATAGTGGGCCTTTATTAATATAGTGGACCTAGTCCACCTTACATTCAATGACCACATTCCCATATATTAAATGAATTCCACTAATAACACATAACTACACTCCCATTGGGTACCTCCCTAGGTACCCCATATTACCTCCCTAGGTATACCACATTGAAGGGCTGCCGCAAGGAGTGCGTGCAAAGAGTTCCCTTTTTCTAAGAGACTGAGTAACTGTGGAAAGCTCAGGAAGGATAGGCCTCTGAGTTGCTGAAGAACAATGTAGACAAGTGTGACTTGAAGTTGCAAGGGCATCGCAGGTTGGCGAGTAGGTGAGTAAGTCTCACGAGGAGACATTTAGTCATCCCATGAATTTACGAAGGAAAGGACAGACGACCGAAAATCCTCTCGAAGATTTCGCGAAGTTTCGAGGGACGTTGGATCTCGTGCAGGTGCAGGGAAGTTATCGGCATAGGTGTGGAAAGTGTTCAATCTCAGGAGGGGTATAGTCGTCAATCCGTGCCATAGGAACCATTAGATCTACATGTGATATCGTGTATCGGGGATTCGCGAGTTGAAGCTCCAAAAAAATTTCAATGAGAGTTGCGATATTGCGATCCGCGATATCCCGATAAGACCAGAACTGTCCATCAAGGGGGGACATGTGTCAGGAGATCCCAGGAAGTCAGAGTTCGGGGCACCGGAGTTTTCTAAGGTAAGAAACTCTTGCCATTTAGAATCACAATTCGTGATATCCCGACGGAAGAGTTGTGTGGGGGCCACAACCAGAGTAGTGGAAGACAGATGGCACAGTATCAGGGATCGGAAAAAGGCAAGTCCTGAATCCGTTGACATCAAGATTCACGATCCCACAAATCTCAAAATCTCGAATAGAGGCGATGGGAAGTGGAAAATTCAACCCACATGTGCATCGGAGTATCATCACATCGGGGTTCGGAGTTCAAAAATTCCATTTGTTGATGTAGCGAGTAGTGATTTCCTGGTAGGGAGAACCCTGATAGTAGGGGATAAATTCAACATTGACTCGCATCGGATTTCAGGGAATTGTGAGGCACAAAACACACGACCATAGGATTCGTGAAACCATGAAGTCCGATTTCCCGATCATTAAGGGAGATCAATTGAAGAGTTGTTGTGGGTAAGGAAAATTCCCAGCAAGGAATTAGAGGAACATTTGAGTTCTTCGGGCCGTGAGTGAAAGAAGATCCTATGAGAGCGGACGTGCTCTGAGGAGTGTGGCTACGTCAGTTGGTATCAAAGCTGAGGAAGACTCTTTTCTTTCTGTAGTAGAGAAGAAGGAGAATTCACCATGCTGCCCAGGAGAGAAAGACAGTCACCTGATCCAGAGGATAGGGAGGTGTGAAGGAGAGGCAGGCAAGTAGTCAATCCATAAATGGAAAGGCAATTGCATAATCTTCGAGCAAGACTTGAGGAGATGGAGACAGCGCAAAGACGCACAGCTAGTGCAGGGGATCTTAGTGATTTCGAAAGTGAGGCTGAAGCTGAGCGAGAAGAAGAAGTCGCAGCCGAGGATGTAGTGAATGAACGACTAATAAAAGCTATTTCCAGGATGGGTGCAAAGGCAAAGATGGACATTCCAGTTTATGAGGGAAACCTGGATGCAGAAGAGCTTCTGGATTGCATTAGGGCTCTTGACACCTACTTTGATTATGAGGATATCAAAGAGGATAAGAAGGTCAGACATGCGGTAACACATTTGAAAGGGCATGCAGCATTATGGAGGGATGAGCTACAAGTAGATAGATGATGCAAAGGCAAGCAGAAGATCAAGAGTTGGGATCGAATGATTGCAAAGATGAAGGAAAAGTTCATCCCAAGAGACTATCAAATCACTCTGTTCAGGAGGATGCAGAACCTGAGACAGAAGCAAATGACAGTGAAAGAATACACAGAGGAATTCTATTGACTGAACATCAGGGCAGGTCATCGAGAGAGCGATGATGAGAAGGTTTCTAGATATCTGAATGGTCTGAGATACGACATTCAGGATGAATTGAGTATGGAAATCATTCGAACTATGGAGGATTCTTATTAGATGGCTTTGAAAGCTCAGGAAAAGATGAGCCGTAAGCAAGGTCAGCAAGGGTGCGACAGAAGTCAGCCCGGAGGCAAGTCAATTGCCCAGGACAAATACCAGAAGTCCAAGGAGGAATGGAAGAAACCTCAGGGTAAAGTTGAGAGAGGTGGGACCTCACAGAGAGGGCCATACATTGAACAAAGGGGGCAGCATACAGAGCAGAGTGGAGGGTATGTTGACAACAATACTTTTCCTCATACCAGAGGTAGAGGAAGAGGAAGAGGTGGAGTAATCACATGCTTCACATGTGGGAAGAATGGGCACAAGTCTTATGAATGTCCAGAGAAAAAGAAGGACATTGGAGAAGCTCACATCACCGAAGCGCAGAAGCAGGATGTTGAGGCCAAAGACATAGAAGGCGGAAGGTCACTGATGATGCGTAAAGCTCTCTTAACACTCGAGAAGGAGGTGGAGGATTCATCTCAAAGGACCAGACTTTTCAGAACCACTTGCAAGACCAAGGATAGGGTATGCAAGGTTATCGTGGACAGCAGTAGCACAGATAATCTCATTTCAACCGAGATGGTGGAAAAGCTGGAGCTGGAAACAACTAATCACCCGTGTCCATGCAAAGTTTCATGGCTACAGAAGGGACATCAGGTAAGTGTCACTAAACAGTGTTTAGTTGAATTCAAGATAGGTGGATATAATGATAAAGTACTTTGTGATTTCATTCCCATGGATGTATGTCATCTATTGCTGGGTAGACCATGGCAATATGACAGAAATGTGTTTCATGATGGGAGAATGAACACATATACTTTGGAGAAGAATGGGAGAACCCATATGTTGCTTCTGATAAAAGATAAGGAGGTGAAGCCGGAAGTAAGCAAAACAGTACTTCTCATGAGTGGGAAGGAACTTCTTACGGAAGTAAAGAAGAAAGAAGATCCACAATTCTTTGTGGTCAGAAAGCCAAGAATTGTTCTGACTAGTACAAGAGTGGATGATCTACCAGAAGAGATTCAAGAACTGCTAGAAGAGTTTGCTGATATCGTGGTGGATGAATTACCTCATTCGTTGCCACCAATGAGGACTGTGAGTCATCATATAGACCTCATACCAGGGGCCAGTCTGTTGAACAAAGTTGTGTACAGGTTGACATCGCAATAAAACGAGGAGGTCAAGAAGCAGGTCCAAGAGTTGTTGGACAAGGGATTGGTCAGGGAAAGCTTGATTCCGTGTGTTGTTTCGACAGTTCTTAGTCGAAAGAAAGATGGAGGCTGGAGAATGTTTACCAACTCAAGGGCGATCAACAAGATAACCATCAGATACAGGTTTCCATTGCCAAGAATGGATGATTTAATGGATTGCCTGAGTGGGGAAGAATATTTTTCAAAGATTGATTTGAAAAGAAGATATCACCAAATTCGCATGAGAGAAGGCGATGAGTGGAAGACAACGTTCAAGACAAATGAAGGTTTGTATGAATGGCTTGTTATGTCATTTGGCTTAACAAATGCGCTGAGTACCTTTATCAGGTTGATGAATGAAGTTCTGAGGGAATTCATCGGAAAATTTGTCGTTGTATATCTGGATGACATACTGATTTTTAGTAAGACAAAGGCAGAGCATCTAAAGCATTTGGCCATTGTGATGAAGAAGCTGCAGTAGGAGAGGTTGTTGATTAACATGAGAAAATATTCATTTATGAAGACAGAACTCATTTATCTAGGTTTTGTTATATCGGCAAATGAATTGAGAATGGATCCAGATAAGGTAGAAGTGATCAAAAATTGGCCATCACCGAGAAATGTATTCTAGGTGAGAAGTTTTCATGGTTTGGCTAGTTTCTACTGGAAATTCATCAGGGATTTCAGTGGAATTAGCGCAGCGATGATGGATACAGTGAAGAAACGGCATAAGTCTTTTCACTGGATAGCAGAGGCTGAGAAGAGCTTCAATCTATTGAAGTGGAAGATCACAGAACAACCGGTTCTGGTGTTACCGAATTTCCAAAAGACATTTCAGGTGAAATGTGATGCCAGTGGGTTTGCCATAGGAGCGGTCTTGAGTCAGGAGGACAGACCGGTTGCATATTTCAGCGAGAATCTGGATGAGGAAAAACTAAAGTACTCCACGTATGATAAGGAATTCTATTCCATCATTCAAGCGTTGAAGAAGTGGAGGCATTACTTGATCCCAAAAGAATTTGTATTGTACAGTGATAATCATGCATTGCAATTTGTGACTCGACAGGAGAAGTTGAATCAGAAACATGCAAAATGGGTAGAGTATATGCAGAATTTCACATTTTTGATTAAGCATATTTTGGGTACTACTAACAAAGTTATTGATGCTTTGAGCAGGAAGTTTTTACTGATGCAGGAGTTCAAAGTCAGGACGTTAGGCTTTGATGATCTCAAAGACATGTACGCAGGTGATGCAGAATTTGGAGAGGCATATGAAGCAGCTGAGAATCTAGTTCTCAGAGATAGAAGCCCATGGATGGATTATATGATCCAGGAGGGATTGTTTTTCAGAGGCAATCAGTTGTGTATTCTGAAATGCTCCATGAGGGAGAACTTGCTAAAGGAGAAACACAACAGAGGATTAGTAGGACACTTCGGTCATGATAAGACATTCGTAAAGCTGAGTGAATCATACTTTTGGCCAGGGATGCGGTCAGAAGTCAAACGATTTGTAGACAGATGTAGATTTTGCCAACATTCGAAGGGAAGGAAGTAGAATGTAGGTTTTTATCAGCCATTGCCCATACCAAAGAGGCCATGGGAGGCGATTAGCATGGATTTCGTATTAGGATTGCCAAGGACGCAAAGAGGATTTGATTCAATCTTTGTAGTAGTGGATAGGTTTTCCAAGATGGCACACTTCATCCCATGCCAGAAAACCAGCGATGCAACTCACATCGCAAATCTATTCTTCAAGGAGGTCATTCGACTTCATGGGTTGCCGAAAAGCATAGTTTCAGACAGAGACACCAAACTCATAGGGAATTTTTGGAGGACCTTATGGAAGAAGCTAGGGACTAATTTGATGTTTAGTTCTGCTTATCATCCTCAGACGGATGGACAAACGGAAATGGTGAACAAAAGTCTGGGAGACTTGTTGAGAAGCTTGGTGACAGAGCACCATACCAGCTAGGATAACATATTACCACAGGCAGAGTTCACATATAACGACTCAGTGAACAGGAGCACAGGAAAAAGTCCATTTCAGGTTGTATATGGGATATAGCCGAAAGGAGTTTCTGAATTGCGAGATTCCAAACAGACTACTACTAGCAGTGCTAGTGCAGAAGAATTCGCTGAAGCGATGAGAGAACTTCACAGCCAGGTGAAGGAGCGGTTACTGAAAACAAGCCAGGAGTACAAGCGTAGAGCAGATCAGCATCGGAGGCAACTTCAGTTTGAAGTTGGTGATCTAGTTCTGGCTCATTTAAGGAAATAAAGGTTCCTGAGGGGAACATATAATAATCTAAAGATGAAGAAAATCGGGCCATGTAAGGTCTTGAGAAAATTCRGGGAAAATGCTTATGAGATCAAGCTACCCGATGGGATCGGAATATCTCTTATATTCAACGTTKCATATTTATACCCATATAGGGCTGGAGAAGCGAAGACTGGAACTGAACAGCCAGTGATCCAATGGATGAAATAATTACCAATTGCAGAGAAGCCACATATAGAATGCATATTGGACAAGAGAGTGGGTAAGAAGACCAGGAAGAAGCAATACTTCGAGTATCTGGTCAAGTGGAAGAACCACCCAGTGGAAGATGCCAGCTGGGAGAATGAAGCGAAGATACATAAGCATGGACATATCATGCGGGAGCTCATGGACAGGAGCCCATGAAATTTTTCAAGCGAGGGAGTATGATGTAGGAGCATCACTGACTCATCAAGCGAGCCAATGCGGAAGCGGAAGACAGCTGGATAAGCCAGCACAAATTTTGAAAATGCTTTGGGGACTGTGGCACAAAACTTAAATGAGTCATTTAAGATGAGGTGCCTTTGTACATTGTAAATGGACCTTGAGCGGATAGCTCTCGTCCTTTAGTAGATAGTCGGCATTTAATATAGTTAATGCTGGTAGATAGGAATTTAATTCTAGATTTGATAGCTTTAGAGTCCAAGAGGGAAAACGGATATAGACACCCTCATTTGTACATTGTAACATTATCAATCCAGGAAGAAGAGAAACATAAGAAGAGCATGCAGAGAATTGTATGTAGAACACCCATGTACATGCATTTGAATTAATAGAAGAAATCTTTGATTCAATTTCATGGTTTGTGTCATTTCTCTGTGTATTGATATTATGCTTATGAATGTTTGTTTCCTATCATACATTTGCTTTTATATGTTGTGTATGTGATTTCATGGTTGAATTGAAGTCTGAGAGGGAGATGGAATGAGTTTCAATTGTTTCTCAAATTGAACTAGAGGATTCTTGCAAGGAGTGCAGTCGAATCGTCCGCAAGGAGTGCATGGACAGAAGGGTTCAATTAGAGATAGTTTTTGTTCTCATTTCCTTGAAGGTGCAATTAGGCATAGTGCCGTGCAAGGAGTGCGCAGCCCAGGTAAAAGTCTCAGGGTTGCCAACCTGAGTGAAGCACTAAAGACTGCTGCTACAGGGGTGCGCAGAGTTGAGAAACTTCAACCTTCAGTCGAGGTTGAAGGGTTGCCGCAAGGAGTGCGTGAAAAGAGTTCCCTTTTTCTAAGAGATTGAGTAACTCTGGAAAGCTCAGGAAGGATAGGCCTCTGAGTTGCTAAAGAACAGAGTAGACAAGTGTGACTTGAAGTTGCAAGGGCATCGCAGGTTGGCGAGTAGGCGAGTAAGTCTCGCAAGGAGACATTTAGTCATCCCATGAATTTACGAAGGAAAGGACGGACGACCGAAAATCCTCTCAGAGATTTCACGAATTTTTGAGGGACGTTGGATCGCATGGAGATGCAGGGAAGTTATCGACATAGGTACGGAAAGTGTTCAAGCTCAGGAGGGGTATAACCGTCGATCTGTGCCACAGGAACCGTCAGATCTACACGTGATATCGTGTATCGGGGATTCGCGAGTTGAAGCTCCAAAAAAATTTCAACGAGAGTTGCGATATCGCGATCCGTGATATCTCGATAAGCCCAGAACCATCCATCAGGGGGGGACACGTGTCAGGAGATCCCAGGAAGTCAGAGTTTGGGGCACCGGAGTTTTTGAAGGTAAGAAACTCTTGCCATTCAGAATCACGATTCGCAATATCTCGATGGAAGAGTTGTGTGGGGGCCACGACCAGAGTAGTGGAAGACAGGTGGCATAGTATCAGGGATCGAGAAAAGGCAAGTCTCAAATCCGTTGACATCAGGATTCGTGATACCGTGAATCCTGAAATCCCAAATAGAGGCGACGGGAAGTGGAAAGGTCAACCCACACATGCATCAGAGTATCGGCACATCGGGGTTCGGAGTTCAGAAATTTCATTTGTTGATGTAGCGAGTATCGATTTCCCGATAGGGAGAACCCCGATAGCAGGGGAGAAAGTCAACATTGACTTGCATCAAATTTCGGGGAATTGTGAGGCACAAAACACACAACCATAGGATTCGCGAAATTGCGAAGTCCGATTTCCCGATCATTAAGGGAGATCAATTGAAGAGTTGTTGTGGGTAAGGAAAATTCCCGTCAGGGAATTAGAGGAACATTTGAGTTCTTTGGGCTGTGAGTGAAAGAAGATCCTGTGAGAGCGGACGTGCTTCGAGGAGTGCGACTGCGTCAATATCCTACTTGGTTTGTCTCTTTTTACATATAGTAGAATTTTTATATCAAGCTATTGTTGAGTCCTTGCATTTTCATTATTTTATATTGAAAATACAAAAATAATAAACATTTTTCATTTTTGGCATTTGATATTTTGGGTTCTTATCATTGATCTTAGTACATGTATGGAAGATTGCATCTTATTTTGAATTGCAGAATTAAATTGAAAATTTCATTTTGAAAAGCTTATCATTTATTGGGAATTGAAGTTAGGACTTTGCATTTTATTCATATTCATTTATTTTATTTACTGATTCATAACATCATCAATTTCACTACCACACCGTTTTGAGTAAGCAAGGTCGCTAAAAGAAACACTGATAAATTTAAAATTGATTAGAAACGATTTTATTTTTTAGGGTGCACAAACTAGCTTAGGATTTAGAGCCTTGGAATAGGATTTTGTGAGAAAACTTCTCCAAGGATATTAAATCAACATATGTGTCTGGATAAGGGAGTGGTGAAATCCATTGTGTAATTGGTGATGTCAAGAGGCTCTGATTACATCAGAGTTAAGAAGGAGGTCGTGTGAATTTGGTTGAGGGGATATCCCCCCAAAACCTTCTTAGCATCAGATATATTTCTAGGGATCTATTCGTATATGGGGATCTTGCTAGTACCTTTACCTTTGTCAAAGGTGGTTCTTTCAAGGTTTTGAGCTTTGTTACCCCTCCCATACAGTGTACTTGACTTACGAATGTTTGCCTGTGCATCCGGTATTTTGTGGTTTCTTAGTTGCTCGACATAGGTACCACATAGGTTACTTGCAAGCGTTATTCTCTAGGTACCCTGGGTCAGATAAGGGTCAGACATCACACATCCTTTATGGAGGATTACCTCTCCACGGGGATCTGATCGACTGGTTGTTAAGACCACGAGGGCCCTTATAACTGATTTTGATACCTCCAATCATTTGCAAGGAGTCTCAGGCCCCTATTGGGAGAGGCATACCTACTTTAGGGAGGGAGGTATCCTTCAACCACTTTATCCTATTTGTGTGCATATTGTCCTTTTGTTTTGGTGTGCTCTTTGATTACTAGTTGGCCTTAGGATTTAGTTTTATATCTCAAGTCTTGATTCATCGTGGAGCTAGACCAGCTTCCCCGCAGGTCTTATCGTTTGTTACAATTACCACCACATCTAGAGTCTTTTCCTTCTAAAAAGGTGTAAAGTTATCAAACATGGTACACACACCTACACTTACCAGACTTGTGATCATACAAGGATGAGTATTGCATCGAGTCAGAAAGATATAGGGAGTCCTTCGACTCCCATACCCACTATACTTAATGGTACTCCTTCGACACCTTCAACCACAATGGTTGTAGTGTCACATCAACAACATTCAAACCCAATATTCCACTCACTCTCCTCTGACCTGTAGTGAATGCTCAACCTATAGCCTCGAACCATTTTGGGTCCCTTTTTCACTCATCGGGCTACAATATTCAGTCCATCCCTATGGCCCTTAGCCCTTTTTCTTATGGTATGCCAAATTTTACATCGCAATTTCCATCCTCCATCCCAACATCCAATCTGAATACTAGTATTGGACTTGGGGTCATGGCTC
Organism: Picea sitchensis; assembly: GCA_010110895.2. Taxonomy (NCBI): domain Eukaryota; kingdom Viridiplantae; phylum Streptophyta; class Pinopsida; order Pinales; family Pinaceae; genus Picea; species Picea sitchensis. Next base: position 100,172 of record SNQJ01S0029366.1, on the reverse strand, counting down.
CTCCACATACTCCATTTTCATTTGGTAGGGCTCATATCCCACAAATGACTCCTACAGTTGGAGGCATTCCTCCTTTTCACCCCGGGTCTAATCCTAGTCCTAATTCTCTTGGATGGAGTGGTCAACCTGGAAGACAAGTTGTTGCTTACAGTCTATCCTTTACACCTACCTCCTCTACACCGATTCCGACCAACATGTTTGGCATGATGAATCCAACTCTATCCTCTAGATTCACACCTAGGGGAGGTCAGTTTAATACCTTGGGAAACCCCAAACCTGGAGCTATGCCGGCTGGGGGCAATTTTTACAACCCTCATCATAACGTTCCTACTGGAATGGTGCCCAATCGACCCTTCATGAATCAGTTCATAGGAGGTTCTTACAATCCCAGACAGGGCCATGGTTCATGCTAGAACCCTGGATGGGATGCAATTCCCCAACAACAATCTTTCCTGAGAGCTTGGGGCCAGATGTCGCAACCCCGTCTCCCTTTTTTGGAAATGCTCAATCTGCCAAACTTGTCTAGATTAATGAATGACCCTGTGTGTCATGATCTGACATGGCCCCCTGTCCCCACCAAGTTTCCTTTGGATATTATGAAATTCAAAGGTGAAACTAGTGAGGATCATAGTGATCATGTCACTACTTTTCATCTTTGGTTCTCTTCTAATTCCCTTAATGATGATTCTATTCATTTAATATTGTTTCAATGCACCCTCAAGGGGGTTGCAACAAAATGGTACATAGATCTACCAGGGGGGACGTACAGAACTTTTAATCAGATGGTCTTAGTCTTCCTCAACCACTTCTAATTGTCGGTTTTTTATGATGTCAGCATAAAACTTTTTTCAGCCTTCCATCAGGACAAAGCCACCCATATCTCAAATCACATCCAAGAGTGGTGTAGACAGAAGAGGTTGATCAAGGATTACATACCTCTCGAATTCCTGCTAGAGTGGTTCATTAAGTCTATACAGCCTTATATTTCAAAGGATGTTTCTACATCCAGGGTTACATATGAGGAATAAGTGATTTTTAAARCCCAACAGTTAGATCTTATATACGCTTGGTCTGGGATGTTATATGGAATTCTTCCAGATGCACCAAGGTCAAACTATGACCCTAGACAAAAGAACAGGCCTCATGCCGATGGAATTGTAGGCTCTGCAAATGTGAAATATACAAACTTGGTGACAAGACAAATGAAATAATTGTCTCTAAACTAGTATGTAGGAGGGCCATCTTCATCTGTGTCCTCCACTCCCACTCAGTCAACAGATGTACATTATGTGCAATTGTCGACCAACCCGAATGGTAACCAGCAACCAGGAGGGAATAAAAAGAAAGGACGTGGTAACAATTGTAAGGGTGGGAAGAATAATAATAAACCCAAGGACAATGGTAATAATATGAATAATAATGCTCATGAGGGCAAGAAAGAAAGGCGAAAGGTGAAATTTCCCTGCAAGCTTTGTACAAACAATCACCTTACCCACTTGTGCCCCAAACTTGCAGAAGCTGCAAGGATTTTATCTCTACCACCCACTGTAATGAGTAAGCCTTTTCCACATAATCATCACATGGCCTTTATCTCCTTGAATGTCAAAAATGCGGCTAGTGGAAGTCAAAACCAACCGACACAAGACGATGATAATCTATGCATCAATATGGTTAAGTATGAGGTTAATGTAGTGACTCAGTCTCACGATTACAGTTCTTCACAGACTATACCTAATCTTGAGTCTCCCCCTCCTTCGGATACGCCTTTACAAATCGAAAAACTAGAACCTCACCTTGTATTCTGAAAGGCGTACTCAAGTGCTCTACCCACAATCCTAATGCTAGAGCCACCCAAAATTACTCTATTGTTGAGGATCTCGGTCAAACCCCTTGTGCAATGTCGTCTCTGGAGGTACTCCAGACATGTCCTTCACAGAGGAATGCCTTGTTATCTGTGTTAGGAGCTCTATATCGACCTTGTGGCTCTAAGGTTATCAAGTTTGATGTCACGGATGTGAAGCCTTTCTTTCCTTACCATGTGGCATTCCAAATCCACATGGGTTACTCAAAGTATACCATCAAATGTACTATTATTGATGAAGGTGTTGCAACATGCATGATGTACCTGGTCCGTTGGAAAGCCCTTGGCTCTACAACCCTCTCTCAATCTCTGACCATGTTGAATTCTTTTGACGTTCATTCTTTCTACCCTCATGATATTATTATTTCCTTCTTAGTCTAGTTAGGTGGGAATATGGTGGAGGTGGATGTCGAGGTGGTTGATGCACCCCTCAACTATAACTTGTTACTAGGATGCAATTGGACTTATGCTATGACTACAATCATATCGTCAGTCTTCTGTACTCTTTTCTTTCCTCATGATGAGAAGGTCATGAAAATCAACTAGTTGTCCTTTACATATGCTATCCCCAATGCATTGGTTGGACCGTTGATCCTCGTGATCGACAATTCTCAGGCGACAACTGAGAATATCGGTGCCAGAATGTATTCCTCCCTTATGGGTACCTTCATTTTCATGGCATTAGTTCATCATATATGTGCCATGTCCAGTAGGTTTGCTTCATCAATGAGGTATGTTCCTTTCTACAGTTCATATTTTAACAATCCTTAGACCCTACCTTCCTCGACTACGTCTTTTGAAGGCTAGTCACATAATTGAATGGATATGCCACTATAAACAATGAATATAGCGTATCAAGTTGTTCTTGACTCTTCCACTGATACGGATCCTGTTACCTCACAGAAGGACAAGGAGGATCATGTTCTCAAGCCCATATGGGCCACTTCATCGTATTGTCCATGTGAATACCTCGATGATACTTTACCCTCGGATGAAGCAATCATAGAGGCCATGAATTGTTCTAACAGGCCATGGTATGATATGCACCATCGCTCTTATTTTCTCCTAGAGATTTCTAGAATCAAACAAGATGATTTTAGATCTACCTTGAGATGGATAGTTGGTCACACCATAGTTCCACTTGATACACATGATATTTATGTCAAAGGAAACATGGCGAGTATCTCTCCTACCATCACGATCGATATCTCTCATATTCCTGGCAAGGTTTACAATGTATACATCGCTGCAGATTGTTCGTCGGAAGAAATTTTGATCTACACCGAGCTCTTCAAATATTTTTTCCATGTATTCACTTGGTCATATGAAGAGATGCCAGGAATCGAACATCGAATTGTCAAACATGAGATTAAAATCTACCTGAATGCTAAACCTGTTCGACAACGACTTAGAGTTGTCAATCCTAGGAAGGCCCTTGCTATTAAGGAAAAGGTAGAAAAATTGCTTAACTCTAGATTTATCTACCCAGTTCCCTTGACTAAATGGTATCCAATCTCGTTCCTGTGAATAAAAAGAAAGGAACCATCCGTGTATGCATGGATTTTTGAGACCTGAATAAGGCATGTCCCAAAGATAGCTTCCTGACACCCTTCATTGATCAGATTCTCGATGATTGTGCAAGAAGCGAAGTTTTTTCTTTTATGGATGGATTTTCAGGGTATAACAAAATTCAGATTAATCCCTAGGACCAATATAAGATGGAATTTATTTGTCCTTGGGGTACATTCACATATTGGAAAATTCCTTTCGGCCTTAATAATTCTAAAGAAACCTTCCAATGAGCTATGACTTTTGTGTTTCACGATCTCAAGCATATAGTGGAAGCCTATCTCGACGATCTCACTACTCACTCCTGTAATAGAGTGGATCATCCTACCCACCTTCAACTATTTTTTGAAATATTCCTCCATTATCGCATCCGTTTGAACCCTCATAAATTCATCTTTTGCATTAGGTCAGGTCATCTTTTAGGATTCTTATTCATTGAGACTGGGATCATGGTGGATTAGTTAAAGGTTAAGGCAATACTTTGATTTCCTCCCTCGCGCACTATTCATCAACTTCAAGGTTTACAGGGGAAAGATAACTTTTTACAACGGTTTATAGTTGTTGGATCACATTGTCATTGATCTCAAAGGATTGATGTCAAAGGAACAATGTCTTGTCATAGTACATTGATGTAGTGATTGATGGATCATGTATTGTCATTGTTTTCAATAGATTGATTTCAAGTGGAGTCATAGTTAGATGAAGATGGATCAATGAGTTGTCATTGATATATGATGCATATATGATGTCATGCATAGATGAAGATGGATCAATGTGTTTTCATTGATATATAATGCATAGATGATGGCATGCATAAATCAAGATGGATCAATGGGTTGTCATTGATATATGATGCATAGATGATGTTATGCATAGATGAAGAGGGATCAATGTGTTTTCATTGATATATGATGCATAGATGACGTCATGCATAAATGAAGATGGATCAATTTGTTGTCATTGATATATGATGCATAGATGAAGATGCATCAATGTCTTGTCATCGATATATGATGCATAGATGGATTGATGCATTAATGTATTGATCGTTGGATCATGTGGTCATGCATGGAATAAATGACAAAGGGACAATGTTGTAGTGATGTGTTATCATGGGTTATTCCAGTTGGATTGATGTAAATATGAATCATTATTGTCTTTTCATGGTTGATAGGAAGTACAAATGGATGAACTCCAAATTGGTCCCCTTATGGTGAAAGCCCTCATGAGAAGACATTTTGTGGTTGAGTTATCCTAGAAGTATGGTTAGAGAACCCATTATTTATTATGGAATAATGAGATAAATATCAGTGAATTTGCCAGTGAAACTATCCTAGATAGATAGTGCTTTTCATGCCATTTCCAGTGGTATGTGGAACGTCACATAACTCCTCACGGTTTGAGAATTATGGCCTTGTGAAGTTGGAGGACCCTCATGTGTTGGCTGGAAGCCCCAAAAGGTCAAAGTAGACAAAGTGTTTACAAAGAAGAAATGATTGAAATAGTAAAGTGAAGTGATGAAGTCAAAGAGGATTATATAAATAATAAAGTTAATGGACACCTTACTAATTATGGAAAGTGGTTATAAGTGGGTTAAACTTAAAAATAAGGAAAGTGGGTTAAGTGGACAAGTGGCTATATGGACAAGTGACTATATAGAAAAGTGGCTAATTGGACAAAGTTGGACAAAGGCAACTAAGAGGACAAAGTGGCTAAGTAGACAATTGTTGGACACACAGAGCCCTAAATTGATTTACCCCACCTCTCAGTGTGGTCGGTGTGTCCAACAATTGGTATCAGAGCATGTCTTCAGTATAAACCTTAACAACCTTGGAGAAGATCCATAGAAACACAAATGGATGATGAAGTTCCAATCCTTGATGAGGAAAATTATTCAGCATGGAGAATAGAAATGAAAGAGTACTTGAAATAAAAAGGAGGAGGTGTTTGGAAAGAAACTATTGGTGGATCAATTCCCTTGAATAACAAGTCAAAGTTTGCAGCTTAAAAGGAAGAAAAGAAGAATTATGCATTGGATCTCAAGACCATTCTCAATGGACTCTCAAGTTATATCAAAGAAATCATGGGACAATGCACTTTCACCAAGGATCTATGGATAAAGATAGAGAATACATACTGAGGAAAAAGGGAAGACACTGAATCTAATTCCATCAAGATCAATGAAGGTAAAGTATCTCCAAAATCCTCTAATTGCAATAATTCTAAATGTAATGATGTTGATTGTTTCTCTACAAGTGAAGAAGAAAATCTAGAAATAGTTTGTGTAGAATCAAATGGCAGTTATCCCATGAAAGAAGTAGAAGAAGAACTATCAAATATTAAAAATAAAGTTGATTGGGGTCTATATGAATACAACTATGACCATAGTTATATAGACTATAGCTATCTTTCTGAGAACACTAAAAGGTTTCTTGAAAAGAATCAGAAGAATGTTTTGAAATTAAAGGAAATGGTCAAAGAACAAGAAGAAAGTAAAATGACTCAATTAGAAGAAAAAGAAGAAGATATCAAAAGACTAAAGCATGAAATAGAAGAAAATAAGAAGTTAGATGATGAGATTAGTAAAAGTCTTGAAGTTAATATCCATCTCAAGACCCAAATTGAAGAAGCCAAAAGGGTAGAGGAACTATTAAAGAATCAAGTAAATGAAAAGGAAGAGTCATGTCAAAAGTTGGAAGATGAAGTTATTGATCTTAGAAATAAAGTAGAGAAGTCAAACAAATTCTTGAATAGCTTAACAATATTGAATGAAATCTTGGATAGTCAAAGATCACCAAATGATAAATCAGGTCTTGGATACAACAAAGAAGCTACACATTTTGAAGCGAGCACCTCAAAGAAGCATGAGGTAAGTCCCTCATTCTCAAAACATGGAAATAATGTTGCAA
>SNQJ01S0029366.1:9425-38795 GCA_010110895.2 Picea sitchensis | reverse complement strand
TAGCTCAACCAGCCACATCCCCTTTCAAGTGGGGTTGTGATTCCAGCCATTGGGTCCCATAGATATTGCACTTCCCCTTGCAGTCACCTCGAACGACTCATCTCCTACTCCAATTGAAGATGACAAAGCCACCCGGTTCATTGAGAGGATCCAACACATCTACCAACAGGTTCAGGATATCCTACAGAAGTCCAATGACAAGTACAAACAACTCCATGATCAACATCGGGTGCCACATAAGTTTCAGGTGGGTGACAAAGTTTGGTTGCACTTGCAGAAAGAACACCTTATAGGACCCCATCGGAAGATTTTCCCACTCCGTTATGGGCCATACACTATCACCAAGGTCATGGGGGATAATTTTTTTGAGCTCAACATTCCTCCTTTCCTTGGTCTACACCCAGTGTTCAACGTGGATCTCCTTCGCCCTTATTTCCCACCATTATTGGATAACTCAGAAGTAGCAGAACAACTGACACCAACAGAGCTCAACCTTGACTGCATACAACAGGATTCCAATGATCATATTGTGGATAGACAAATCAAGGGCACTCAACAACGAAGGATCCATCTTTATCGAGTCGTTAAAGTAGGGCAGCTCCTGCACCAAGGCAAGTAGCTCACCCGGAGCCAAATTCAATAGAAATTTCCTCATATGACGGGCGACCTCAATGAAATGGAGAACATTTATTCCTAAGGAGGGAGGATTGATCCATATATATATTGGTGGACACCCACCATTTCCAACTGGCTCAAAACAGTTTTCTGACAATTTTGGCAATTTACTATTTTTAGCAGTTTTAATTTTCAGGGCCATTTTGAGGGCCTAAATGAAGGTTTTTCGGGATCAATATCATAAATTATATCCAATGTAGTGATTGAGCCCCAAAAATTAATCTCCTTTATGATACCTTTCCAACGGGCTATCACATGCCTAAAACGGATATCGTATGCAAAACTTACGACCCCAGGAAGTTGATGTACTAACTTACCCAAACAAGGCCCACATGGATTTTGGCGCTTCATCTCCTAGGGTTAGGTTTTTTGATGTCTGGGATTTTTGGCATTATTTCTTATTTTAAAAAGGCCTTCAGAGCCTCATTGTAACCTTGTTCTTGCGAATGCGTGCTGCTATCACATCTCTTCTCAGAGATAAGTCGCTACCATTCCAACAAGCTTGTTTCCGCTGCATTAGACAGTTTCAACTTATTTTGTTATTGAATAGAAAACCAGTTTTACTATATCTCTATTATTTTGAGTTAAGAACCTGTTAATAATCTTTATTCATTTCATTCTACTCATAAAATCTAGATCATATGAAGAAAGAGTTGGTCAGCAACATCATTTCTCAGATCGAATATCAACTGCAATTGGTCCTCTAAGAGGTTGTATAGGTGGGGCACCTCAGGTATTGTATCCACATTGGGTTTGGGCTCAATTTCCAAAAAATTATATTCCTGAAACCTGTCATCATACAAAGGATAAGGAGACTCTTTCATAACTGGACAACCACCCACAACTAAGGTGGGGGAACACCTACCTCTCGGAAGGAACTAAGAAGAGAGGGATGCAAATCTATGGAAGAAACCAATTGGGAGTCTAGAGGATATTGGGGAGGTGCTAGGGTGAATTTTTATTCAACAAAAATAGGATTTTTGTCATCCCTCCAATTCTTATTAGTGGGGCAGAATCCATAGAGGTAGAGATGACAAGGAATGGGCCATAAGAGGGTGGCGGAACTGGTGAGGAAGAATGACCTAGATGAATCCATCAGGCCATGAAGTTGTAGTAGGTAGTTTCATGCTTCATCTTACCCCTCTTGCGTGGAATTGCAATTGCAAGGAAATCAGAAGGGAGAAAGGGAAGGAATATCAGAGGGTCCTGGGCCTGAGGAATTAAAGTGAGGGAGGAGGAGACCACCCACAATGCTCGAGAAATTATAATAGACCATATACTATTCCTTACCTCCAATAATTTTCCCAAATAGGTAATGGAAAATGCCATTAAATATGAATTGACTTCCCCAATCTTCCTCATACCAATCCCTTAGCAGTACAACACTCGAATCGATCAACTCATTAAGTTTCCCATGTTGTGTAGGCACACCTCCACAATAGTTGTGTTAATTCTTTTCATCCAAAAGAACATAGGAGGGAGGTTGGTGACATGATGCATTAACTTCCCTTGGTGCATGTTGACTAGATGTCACCCCATCAGGGGGAGAAAAATCTATGTGGGCCAAATCAATACAATGTATCAACAATAGAGGGGAAGGAAGCATGTTGGCATCAATATTGATATCATGTTTTTGTAAAGAGACCCCTTCATTTACCAGCTTGTCAACTATCTTATTCACTTCTCTTTGGATATGGGAGGTGATAAGAGTGAGAGAGGGGCAAAGCAATGTTTGAAAGGTGTCAAGAGGGCCAAGAAGATTTTTGTTGGGGGGAAATTTTGTAGGATCACACCCATTTATGAATTTAGTGGCTAACAAAAGAATCACTTGAGAGTCCCCTTCAATGATCAATTTATTTAGATTTAGGATGGAATCTAATTGGATTCCTATAATAAGGCCCCAAAGCTCCACAGAGTTGTTAGTATCATGCCCTAGGTTGCCAGCCATAATGTGTTTGATTTGGCCAGTGTTTTCTTCAAGAATTGCCCCAAACCCTGTAGGTCTCGGATTACCCTTCAATGCACCATTGAAGTTCAGTTTGATAAATCTTGTGGGAGGTAATTTTCATTAGGTAGGGCTAAGGGAGCAAGACGAGCTGGGATTATGGGTGGGAATGGGAATATTGAAATGTAGATTCAACTTCCAATTAAAAAGTATGATTCTTTCCTTGTGTTAGAAAATAAAGAGATGTGCTCATTTTTCCATAGACAATATAGCAATATTGTCACCCAATCATAGGCACAAAGGCCACCCCCAAGCACCTTAAACTTGACAGACATAATAATTTTGTAAGCAGACCAATAGCCAACCAAGGTACAACACCTTTCTCCAAGGCTAGTGCACCAAGAAAGAATAACCAAAGACCAAGAAGAAAGTCCAAAACATAACCAAGAGAAAATCCGACCAAAAGCCAAAATCCCAGTTGCAGCAGTTGCATCTGCACTCCCTCTCCAAACTTGTGAACCACTAGTCTTATCTTGTTGTAAGAATAAGAGTGAAAAATGATCTCTAGCACCCTCGTATTTATAGTGCTCTTTGTCATATGTCCAGTCCGACTTCTTCTTTTAGAGTTTAACACTTAAATATTAATTCTTTTATTGAGCTGACATGTCTTCTAGGGTTTCTACACATTTGTTTAGGGTTTCTCTTACTTCCTGAAATATTCTAGTCTCATCAAAGGTTACATGTAGAGGTTAATACCTTTCGTAGATACCATAATATCAACACTCCCTCCTAGCTAGAGAGGTATTAAAGGAAATGGTATTGAGCACAAACAAATCATTCAACCTATAGCATCATCATAGCCACACAAGCTATATCATGATCACGTATATCAACTCAAAAGAAACATCATCACTATCATTATCATCTGATAGCATCAACTGCATCATCTCTCAAAGCCATACTCCATCTGATTAATTGGGCATGATGTTGAATAAGTCACTCACTCCACAAAGTGATACAAGAACCATTCTTCTAATCCGAGCATATGTCCTAGAAGAATAATTGTTCCAACAGATGTTGGAAGTCACGCCATGGGCTACAAGGACTATTCTTCTAATCTGGACATACGTCCTAGAAGAATGACTATCCTTGACCATTTTCCCTATGGCCACTACTGTGAACTCAGGGAATTTTTTTGTCTTGCACCAATCTTTCCACTTTGGTCACTACTATGAACTCAGAGAGATGAACCATTATTCTAATCCAGACATACATCCTAGAAGAATAGTTGTCCATGGTACATCAACAATCTGTCAACCTGGACCATTCTCCACAAGGATAATGTTTTTCCACCAAAAAAATTTCAACCTGAACCACCCTCCACAGGAAGGATGTTTGTCCACCAGCCATTTGTCCTTCCTGGACCATTCTCCACCTAGAGAATGTCTATCCATCAGCACACTGAATATCCATCTAGCTAGAAATCATCTCCAGCAATAGTGGTAGTCTCCATGGAAATCAGAACAATGCCATCCAATAGAACACCACTGTGTCTATCCATAGTAGTACACAACAACTACCCAGTGGTACACAACCACTCCTTGTAGCACACAAATACTAAACAGTGACACATAGTCACTATCAGTGGATCACATCCACTATAGTAGCATACAACTACTGTCCAGAGAGATACAATCTCCACAAAAATCACATCATCTGATATCAACCTGCATAAACAATATCATGATACAAAATGAGTCATTTGGGCTATTCTTCCACTCATATCTGTGAGATCTAGAAGAGAATCTACCTTCAAAAAGTAAAACATCATCCATGGTCTATCTGGACTATTCTTCCCAAACATACAAGAATAATTTTCCCTGATTTATGAGCCTGGACCATTCACTTAACTGGGCCATTCCTCTAGCATTAATCATAGTGCAACCTGGAGAGAATGAATTTGCCCTAGGGAATGCATGTCCCTGATTGCTAAATCTAGATCATTCACCTAACTAGGCCATTCCTCCGGCACTAATCAGAGTGAAACCTGGAGAGAATGAGTCTTTCCTAGGGAATGATTGTTCATACCATTTCCTATGGAAATGACTATCCTTCACCAACCTCCAAAACAGACCATTCTTCGACACTGCTCACAACTGTGAACTTTGAAAGAATGAATTCCCAGCGAGGAAGGCCATTCTACTTGACCACTACTCATCTTGATTTCCAAGAATAATTAATGTCCTAAACCATTCCCCCACACTTTCCATAAGGGGAATCGTTGTCTATGTTACATCAACAATCTATTGGACCATTTTCATTACGAAAATGATTGTGCGATCTGTAGCATTTTCTGAACTAGAAAATGATTGTTCGTCGGAAATATTAAAATAATTTCTAGACTGGAAAGGAACTGCCCGACCTGGACCATTTTTTGAATGGGAAAATGATTGTCCATGAATCAATAACATATCAGTGCTCCCTCCCAAGCTGGGAGTAATCACTTATTTTTTCAATAGGGAAGTCATCTACACGAGCCCTTGCTTGTCCTTTAAGTATGCAAACGTTTCATATTGGATAGAGGATTTACCAAAATATATGTTATTTGCTCATCTGTGGAGATATACTAGAGAACCACTTCTCCCCTATGGACTTTATCATGGAGAGAATAATTCTTTATCTCAATGTGCTTCGAACTATCATTGAACACCGGGTTCTCTGAAAGATTCACACAACTCTAATCATCACAATGTATCATGGTCGAATAAAGAACCTGATTAAACAGTCCATAAACCAACTTATGGAGCCATACTACTTTCTGTTGATATCAATTCCTGCTTCCAATATTTTATCCTCCCTTTTCTATTTTCCCAACTTCTTTTTTTTCCATTTATTTTCCCTCTTATATACCTACCCTCATTCCTCTTTTCTTTTCTCCCTTCTCTCTTCCCTTTCTAGTTACCATACTTAGCTGCATTTCAAAAAAATCCACAGGTTCGTGGGTTGACGGACTCGCAGATCTTCACCTCCATCCATGTTCCTATATCATGAGTCCGACTGGTGACCTTGTTATAATATACTTAACCATTTTTTGTAACCACGGGTTCACGGGTTCAAGCTTTCATCTTCCAAGTTCCGCGATCTCCGCTTTGCACCCAAATGCTCGTGATCTATATTATGACCATCATACTTGTCGCGGGTACCGATCCCCTAAGTATTTCATTTCTCCTGTATCCAAGTCAGATCAACCGATGTGCAACACTTAGCCTATTTTTTATCGTTCGCAACAGTGGGTTGGCGAGTTCACAAAAGGCCCCAAATTCAAATTTCTCTTGTCCATCCCTTCCATATTCGTGCTTTTCCCAATATTCATTTAGTATGGTTTAATTCTAATGATTTTTCATGCAAGCTCCGTTAAAATAATCATTAATAAGCAAAGCGATCGAGGATATTTTTCATTAAATTGCATTAAAGCACGATTTTCCAAAGGTTATATTATTGTTATCTCTCCGAAAGGATTCATTGAAAATTATTATCTAGTTGAAAGAACACTCTTGTCAACCTATGGTAGCAACAACTAGACAACAATTATGTGGTGATACTTTGAATATTTTTGGTCGTGAAGACCAGAACTTTTAGTGGTCTAGATCATATTCATATTACTCATCTCCTCCTGCACAAAGGGACGTAATCTGGACATCCAAAATTGCTCGTGCAGTATGTGTCCCTAGGGTATTCAACTGCAAATAAATGGTTGCATGGTGTGTTGAGAAGTATGTACCGAGTCAGTGAATTATACAACTTCAATATCATTCCCCCATCTCTCTTTCACTACGAATGTTTTGTAAGATGTTGAAGCTCCCTAAGTCAACACTTACCTTCAAAGGAGAGAATTGCAGAGATTTTCTAAAAAAGCATGACAATGGCATGTATCTCTTGCCTGAGTTCTTGTAGAATCCCGGGGCCATCCTGGATCTATAAAATTCATAGATAAATTGGGATGCTCTTGATGATTCCATTGGTGGTCTAGAAGCAGAAAACACGAAGTTGAAAGAAAGGATCAAGGAGCTCGAAGACGCCTTAATGCCTCTTCCACTTCTTTCTAGTCCTTTGTCAATAGTTAGACCCACCACACCCATTGTTAAATTGAAAGGATCTTCAATCCTACTTGCATCAGCCAGGAGTTATGTAGAAAGAAATATGAAGAAAATAATGACGTTGATCACAAACACATGGGAGGTTTCGAAGAATATTGTTTTTTTTTGTTCGAGGGCACATGCATTCCATGAATATTTGCAAGATGATCTGAAGAATGAAGAAGGTTTTTACATTGATGATGTATTACCCTTTGGAAAAAAAGTCTCTAACATTATGGAACTAAGAAGAAGAGAGGAGGATATGCCCTCCCCAAGTTGGATAAAACATCTAAATTCTTGTTGGAAGGAAAAGACTAAAAATTTGAATAATATTGTTCAAGCATGCAGGGAAGCCACATTGAAAAGGGTAGAAATAGACCTATATATAGACCTAGCAGGAGGGACTAATGAGACTCGCAGATATAGACCTAGCAGGAGGGACTAACAAAGTGCAAGACCCCAAATTAATTCTCAACTCAATGTTCCTAACAAAGCAACAATTTGACGAACAAGTTGAGATTTTTAAAGGGTTATTAGTTGAAACATTCTATGGTATACTCGAATATAATGAAGATGACCTAGAAAATTGGATAGTGGTCTATTCCATGAAGAATAAAGATATTGAGGAAGCAGTACATGGTATTTCCCTTGATTTAAGAGACTTGGAAGGAGAGTTATTTAACATTAAAATCCAGCATGAGATAAACATCGCACCAATGAAAAACTACATTGAAGAATGGTTCAAGAAAGTAATCGACAAATTGACCAATGAGGGGAAAGAAATGGTTGAGACAGTTCCTCTAACCATTAATGAATACAATAAAAGGACAACTTCAAGTAAATGAAGACATGAGAGACTATAATAGTAAGTTTATGTTGATCAAATATTTATTTCTTTATCAGTTCTTTCATCCAGTTACTCCGCTTCTTTGACCATAAATTTTTAACTGAAGTTTGATAATGTTGGCACAGGGGTGGACCCAGGGTTCAACGCTTCAACAGCGTACCAAAAAAATCCTAACTACCGGCCCTTTCGGCAACACCTATGAAGTAGATGAAGTCTCACCCGAGGTATAGGCAGGGGGGTTGCAAGACTCAGGTCTCTGCAACCTAGATGGGACACAGATCTATGATTACAATACCTTAACAGAGAACTTATCCAGTAACATTCATTAGTCTTTAACCCTAATTGTAGATCAGCTCAACGTTCATCAAGATCTCACTATATCTAACTATTCATCACATAGGATCAAGGTAGATCTAACATTCATTCATATTATTAATCACTAAGCTACTACATCATATGCATCTAACATACATGAATATTACAACACTAAGCATAAATCACATCAATCGCACAAAGCAACCACAACGCAGGATATACGTGGCTCACCCCCAGCGTGGGTCTATGTCCACCAACTCTTCTTCTCTTCTTTATTAGCTTCTTCCAATCTATTTACATGCATGGAGCCACAAAGCCAACTTTGCATAGGACAGGAGATCTACGTGCACCTCGCCAAATGCTCCTTCCCTGAGTTAGGTCACAGCACAAAGCCTTACACAGTATGTGCACAAAGCTTATTACAATCACTTGCACTTAGATCTGCAAGTCTTAACGCACATTATGCACAAATCCAAATACCACTATAATCACATAGATCAAACTCTTAACACTTAGTACCCTGGACTAGATATCTTGCACAAATCCCATTTAGATCTACTTCATACATCACCTAGATACTTATTTATACATTACAAAAGGGGCCTAAACATGGGTAAAACCCATGCGCCGACATCCCATACCCGTTACATAAACCCTAATAACCCAAAAATCCTGCAAAAGGGGGTGAGATCCTGAGATCTCCGCTTCGCTTGGGAGGTTCATCTTCAACCAACCTATCGAAGTCCTAAAAATGGTCAAACATGACCAAGGTTCTTCAAAACTTGGTCAAGGGCCAACAAGCCCCCAACACTCACCTGTGACTCATCCCAAGTCATTCTGATCTAGGTAATTCTACTTCAAAGGCCTCGAGCTTGGATCGAGCTACCTCGACTTGCTGCTTTTCTAGAGCCTCCTACTCGACGAACTCCTAGATGACTTTCTCGGTGAAAGGCCCTTCCAGGCGCTACTTTACTATGGTGACCACTTGTTCTAGCTATGTACCTTCTCATTTGATTTCTTCAAAAAGTGTGCAGGCTTCGTCATGCACTAGCTGGAGTCTCTAGGTCACTTCCATGACACTGCTCTAGATGGCATTGACCTGTTGTTGAATTGTGCACACCTCCTATGACCTTTTCATATTTTCTACCGCTAAAAGCAACTTCAACTATGCTTGTACTATTGGTGCTTCTGGCTTCACCTCCTGGAGTTGTGACTCCAATCTCCTCAGTTCTGGGTATTCTTCAAGGCGCTCATAGGTCTACGCACTTTAGTTACTCAATTGCTTACATTCTAAGGCCAATACCTTGATTCCTTCTACTGCTTTCCTGACAGTTTCTTCCCCCTGATCTCGCACTTCCTACAGGGTGCTCGACACTTCTTGTAGTTCCAGCTTTGCTACTCTTTCTTGAAGCTATTGAATGGCTTCAGTGAGCTTCCCTACTTGGCTCTTATCTATCTCTTCTTCCATCTGGCCCAAGCCCAACACAGAGTGAATTTCTCTAGCCATTGCTTCTCTAACTCTAATCTGCTCCGCGAGTAGCTGATATTTCTCTCTCTGGATCTGTGCTTTGTTCTCTTCAAACTTCACTCGGAGGTCATATTTCTCTTTCTGCACAACCCTATGTTTCTCTAGGGCTTCCTCCTGTGCTTTCTTCAAGGCCTCTATGGCATGTTCTTTTTCCTCCTGTACTCGGTGAAGGCAAGCCTTTGTCGCATCTGCTAATCTGCGTAGCTGGGTAGGCTCGTCTCCCAATTCTATACCTCCTGATGGCGATGGCTCCGTAGACACTGTGCGGCTTGAATAGAGGGAAATTTGTACCCCTTTTAGCTCTACCTCCATCCTATCATACATTGTCTCCTTCTCTGCTTTGTTTCATTGCAAAATATTCTCTGAAGTGTCAAATACAGCTGCGATGATGAGGTCAATATCATCCACTGTGAGTATGTTCTGTGATTGAGGCTTATTCACGCGGATCTTCTTTCGTGCTCAGGGTTTATTTGGATAAACCTTCCTTTTGTTCAATGTATTGGCCTCTATAAGGGGATCCTTTGGCAATGTCACTTCTCCCTTTTCCTGCTTGTCTTCTTCCCCTTCCTCTTCTTGGTTAACTTCATCATCCCCTCCTTCTCTAGGTGAATCAAATGCAGTTTCCTCCAGTGCATTGTTTATCTCTTGCACCTCTTCCTTATCCTTTCTCTTATTAGCGTTGCTCAGTCTATTGTATTATTCTCGGGTGACTACAAGACTTCTGATGATACCGGGGTTGGAGAGCTCTGTCCTCTCAACTAGTACAGGGAATTTTGTCGTCCCTTCCTTGGTTATCTCCTCCATGTCTTCATCAGTTAATTTGTAATATGACTACAGCTCCTCCTTGCTCTCATCCCTATGCGCAGTGATGTAAATGAAGTGCCTTTTTGCATGTATCTTCACTATTAGCGTGTAAGTATGCAAGGTATTCAGGGTCATTCGAGGGAATGAGTCAATGGCTCACGTGAGATGTAAGTAGTAAGTGTGGAAGACAACATTCGACTACCACTGCTTCACCATATCGCTCGAGAACCACAAGGTGGTGAACCTCGCGGCCAATGGTTTGGATGGCTCGACTTCATGGAATGTTTCTCCCTCTAGAATCTCCCAAGAGACAAAGGCAACAAGAATCAATAACTAGCTGAAGAGAAACTCGTAGCCCTAGTCCTGCACTTTGCAGAAATCCTACTCCAACTGGTTGATGAGGTAGCTCGCCCAGTTCATCTGCATCCCTTGAATTTACTTTCCTACGAGGTCGACAATGAACCCCATGACTTTCATTGGTCTATTATTCCTGGCGAGCTTTCCTACTATCAGTTGATAAGCCAGGTGCACTGCACCATTTTGGATGGAGGCTACTTCGTAGCCTCACTTCCCCTTCTCCACATATCCATACATCTCCTTGATCTATTGTGTCAGGGAACGATTTGCGGCCTTCCCTGGGTAAAACTCCTAAGGTTCCACCCCCTGCATGCTCAATCCAGTGATCTGGTGGATCAACGTCGGATCTACAGTGATGTGTCTATCCAACCACAGGTACCCACCATGGAAGCACGATAGGAGGATTTTAATGCATGCGGTGACCTCCTGATGTCTACCAAAGTGTGGTATCTTCATCACATTAAGGATCGTTGATATCTCAATGTCCATAGTCCACAGTTGGGGAACTATCTTCACCTTCTTCCTAGTCGTCTTTGTTAGGTATCTATGTGGCATGAGCATTCCATAATCCTTGCGGTCTCATAATTTGAAATCACTGATCTTGAGTGTCAAAATATGTCCCAACTGTGGTTCAATTGCATGTATCCCCTTTGGGAGGTACACAGTGATCAGTATATAGTCGAAATCTCTCGGGATGCTGTCACAACTAACCGCTCCAGTCAAATGCGGGATGTAGTTAGGCAAGACCGATGGGATCAGCTTCGTGTTCGCCAGGTCATCGTGGTGCTTGCTTCTCTTCTCGGTCGCTATTCGAGATGGTCCAAATCGACGTGCAGTTGACGAGGATGCTTGCAATCCTCTTATATATGAGGCCTATACTCTAGTAGACATGACTTTCTCAGCCATAAGGTCTATCAAGATCTCCTCCACAGACATCTCTAATGCACTAAAGTCGTCCAACATGCATGCTCGAGATTAGATATCTCAGGTAGGTGAATGGATGCTTAAGGTAAACAAAATGGGTGGCGAGGTCTCAAATGCACAACACGATAGTAATCATTTCTTTGTGGGCTTGGATAATCACGATTTGTAGAAGTGTCCCAGTGAGACATTCGATGGATTAAATAGACAATGTTGTAACAGATTCCTCCAATGAGTAGGAATGCCTCAATCCATCTGTTATGGCGTGATCCCAACGGTCCAATGGCGATATTTCCGACAATAACTGTGTTTATGACCATTTCAGAGTGTCATTCTAACAGTCGGGATGTCTCCAATGGTCATATAGCTTCGTCATGGCAAAATTCCAGTCTGTGTTGTTCTGCTATTCCGGTGAGGTTCAAGTTCTGCAACCCTTCCTTCTGCGAAGTCCTCTCTGGAACCTCCTGCAACTTTTCTATATTTTATTTATTCTTACTGATCTTTCTTGCTTTCTTTCTTGTGATCTAAGTTTCTGGATTCCTCTTTCTATTCTTATTCTTATCTTCTCTTAGCATAGTAACTTCTCACTACCTAAGGTATTTCACAGGGTTCAAGAGTAATACTTTTTCTCCTACTGTTTCTAGGGTAGGTGCTCTTCTCTCCTGCATGGATAGGTTCTTTAAGCCTTCTTGTGTTCTTTCAACTTCAATAGCTAGGTCTTTGGCCCTCATTTGCTTTGACTTGTCTTCTTTTTCTTCTATTAGTCGTTCTATTTTCTTGGCTATGAAGTCCCCCAATTCTTGCTCTTTTTGTTCTATGGCTTCCTTCTCTTCTTTTCTTCAGGTTTGATCTTTCTCAATCCAGGTCCTTCCTAATAACAGTGCAAAAGGAGCGATGTTCTCAATAAACTTAATGACTTCAAATTCTTCTTGTGTCAATGCTCCATGGGCTATCATAGGTACATGAGTAATTCTTCCACATAGGGTTATCATCTTTCCTTTAAACAAGTTGATCCCTCCCAATGAAGGAATCATAGTAGGCTTTCCCAAAATTTCCCAAGTTCTTTCTGTCATAATGTTCACCTGTGTTTCTTCATCCATAACATGATTTATGTCGAAGTCTCTTATTTTTGTTTCAATACACTACTTTTCTTTTAAGATCTCTGGAAAACTGATGCCTCTGTGATCATTCAATGTTTCTTTCATCTGCAATAATATATCCTCTTATTCTTTCTGGTTCTCTAGCATATTGTCAGTTTCTTGACCTTCTTCAGAGTTTTCTTGTCTCATGTTCAACTTTTCAACCTTAGCAATCATTCTAGGGAAATTCAAAACTTCATGACCAACAGATTTACAAAAAAGACAAATAGGACTTCTACCAGGGCATTCCTTAGCAAGATGTACCGGTCTTCTGCAGTTATAACACAATATCAATCCTCTCTTTCTCTTAAACTATCCCCAACCTTTTCTGTATTGCACACTGGGATCACAGTGATGGACCTGCAAAAAAAAAATTCTAGGGTCTTGCATCCACTTATTAGTCCAAAAATTCTTTCTATGCATAGGAATAACATATCTTTCACTAATTTTATCAAATCTATTCATATCAAATCTCTTTTCTTCTAGTTGTGCCCTAGTTTTCAGACTAGGACAAAATCTATCAAACATACCTAGATCCATACTTTCGAAGAAAAAAATTCCACTTATCTTACCTTTATCAGAGCACAAAGCTTTAAGATCTTACCACTTTTCTTTAGATCAGATTTATGTTCTTAGCATAGAGCTTCACAAGTCAAGTAGAGTACTGCGCACTATGGCAACATATCTACGCACATAGATTTCTCTTTTCTTCAATTCCCAACAATCACAATTTTAGTTCTAGGCATCAGAACCATTTGTTGGCACAGAGGCAGACCCAAGGTTCAATGCTTCAACAGTGCACCAACAAAAACCTACCTACTAGCCCTTTCGACAACACCTGCGAAGCAGATGAAGTCTCACCTGAGGTAGAGGTAGGGGGGGTTGCAGGACTCAGGTGTCTGCAACCTAGCTCGGACATAGATATGTGATTACAATACCTTAACAGAGAACTTAGCTAGTAACATTCCTTAGTCTTTAACCATAATTGTATATCAGAAACATTCATCAAGATCTAACTATATCTAACTATTCAACACATAGCATCAAGGTAGATCTAACATTCATTCATATTATTAAGAACTAAGTTACTACATCAGATGCATCTAAAATACATGAAGATTACAACACTAAGCATAAATCAGATCAATCGCACAAAGAAACGACAACACTAGATATATTCACCCCCAGTGTGGGGCTATGTCCACCAACTCTTGTTCTCTTCTTTATTAGCTTCTTCCAATCTGTTTACATGCAAAGAGCCACAAATCCAACTCCGCATAGGACAAGATATCTACGTGCACCTCGCTAGATCCTCCTTCCCCGAGTTAGGTCATAGCACAAAGCCTTAAACAGTCTGCGTACAAAGCTTCTTACATTCACTTGCACTTAGCTCTGCAAGTCTTAACACACAGTATGCACAAATCCAAATACCACTATAATCACACAGATCGAACTCTTATCACTTAACACCCTCGCCTACATATCTTGCACAAAGCCCATTTAGATCTACTTCATACATCGCATAGATACTTATTTATACATTACAAAAGGGGCCTAAACATGGGTAAAACCCATGGGCCGATATCCCATACCGTTACATAAAACTTAATAACCCAAAAATCCCACAAAAGGGGGAGAGATGTCGTGATCTTTGCTTTTCTTGGGTGCTCTATGTTAGACCAGCCTGTCGAAGTCCCAAAAATGGTCAAACACGACCAAGGTTCTCCAAAACTTGGTCAAGGGCCAACATATAACTTCTCCTTTTCTTCTTTCCAGGTATTGTTGTTCTTTTACCGTCCACCATCCTCCTTATACAATCTTAATTCTTGTTTATATTTTCTTTATGGTTCGCGGGAGCCCCAATCCCAGTCCTAAGGACAAACGCATTTTAAATTTCAAAGAATATGTAACAGACCATACATTTTTTATAAATTTCAAGAGAGCTATTTCGGGATCAGTTTTGACTATGCTTTGTCACTCTGAGTTGAGTATAAAGTATATGATATTGATCTATCATTATCTTTAATTGAGCTTCCCATGTGTCTACTCTGTCAAAGTTATCTTATGCATGTAGACCATATTCTTTTTATTTTATGTGATCAGAAATATTTAGTTTAACTATGATGGATGTGAGGAAATTTTTTCTATCTTTTTTAAATGTATGAAGTGTGTGGTTCCTGGTCATTTCTCCAGAACATTCTTTAAAAAAAAAAAAAAACACTTTTCTTTCTTGTTATTTTTCTTGCAATCTTTATATTTCTTTGAATACCAAGACGAACTTCTCCAAAGTCCCATATTCTGAAGATCTAGAATTCCAACAAAATATTAAGGTAAAGAGGAGTACCACCTCTATAAATCCACAAAGGGATTTACATCCTCATGAGGTTGTCGTTTCGGTCCTAATGGATTTAAGCATCAACATTTTTGGTGACCATACTAGGGAATGAACTGAAATTTGAAATCTAGTATAAAATTTTTTGAAAAATACACGACTTTTCCCTAGATTGATTGGCCCCACTTAGAAATTGGATTGAACAATCAACGAAGCATCTTACATCATCTCTAAAATATGGTAATAGCGACAGTCAAGACTTGAGAAGAATTAGAAAGGTCCTAGTATATCTTAGCCCGAGAAGAAGAAAGCGAAATCCTCTAGAGACAGAGGAGAGACAATGAGAATATTGAAGAAACTAAAGGCTAGCTATAGCAGAACAAGGACAAGGTCAGGATTGAATTTGGATGAATACAGGGACCCATTACCATAAGTAAAATCAGGAAAATTTGTATTCTAAGAAGTGAAAATCATATTTCTGGAACCTCTTTGGATATGGCAGAAAGAAATGAACAACCACAAGAAGAACCTCATGAAGAGAGACAAGGAGGTGGAAGAGGTGCTACAAGAAATCAATAAAATAGAAGAAGAATAAGAGATTCCCCTTTAAATATTCTAGGTGAGAAACATGACCTCTTTGTTCTCCCTAAGGGTACCTTGAAGGAATTTTTTGGAGATGGTACAATCGATGCAAAGAGGAACATTAAATTATTTCTTGATGTTTTTTATTTTCATCGTGTTGAGCATGACGATTTCATGGTAAGGTTATTTCTTCAAACCTTATCAGGAATATCCTATGAATGGTATACGAAATTACCCAATAGATCAATTCACTTGTTTAATGACCTCAAAGCCATGTTCCTGAGTATGTTATCCCCTCCAATTGCTTATCATACCCTTCTAACTGATTTTAGCCAAATTGGTTTAATAATGAAAGAATACAAGATTTTAATCTCAAGTTCAATAAAACCTTGAGAAAGATTCCCGAAGATAAAATACCTAATGACCCAGTCATACTTGGTTGTTATAAGAATGTGATGCCCCCAAATGTGAAATATGCTATCATAACATCCCAAATGGATACCTTGGAGGAAGCAACGGTTAAATCCAGTGAGATGGAAGAAATTATGATTGAAATGGGTGTCGACCCCGACATGATACTAGGAAAAGTACAAAGGAAGTTGGGAGGATTAAGTATTGATAATCAAGGAGCCTTTAGTTTAAGAAATAATGAAGAATTAAATATGAGACTAACCCAAAATCAAACAATTGGAGGAGGATTTTTCAAAGGAACCATAACAAATGTGAAGGTAGACCTTTTTGTGGCACAAGAAACCAAGTAAAGAATCAAAATTGCACAAATGAATATAACTATAAAGAAAATCCAGAACGAGATAACCAACCTAAGAAGGTGGGATAATTACATGGAAAATACAAGAATGTCGGCTGTAGAGCAAAGATATAACCCTCCCCAAGAAAAAAGAGTGAGTCTTGAAAACATGGATAATCCATAAAGACCAAGGATTCCCAGGAATCCAACCCCTAATGCAGTTGTTCTAGATGGTGTATATGATGAGAAAATAGTTGATCAAGAGAACTATTATTCACCTGATGAAAGTTCTAAAACTGTATAGATGGACGAATGTGACACATCTATGTATATATTTGAAGAAAGAAACAACAACCTCAACTCGCAAGAAAAAATCGCCCAGACTAGAGGATTTGTAAATATATCCAAGAATAAAAATGAATTTGACAAAGAAAACCAAAAATATAGAGAAAAAATGAATGAGAAAATGACGGATAGCGTTGGAAGTAAGAAGAAACACCTGATGTCAAACTCCACGCAAATGACAGACAATGTTGTAGAGGAATTAAGTAAGCTAAGGATAACTCTTCCTTTTACAAAAGTGGTGAAGATTAATCAACAAAGGGAAAACATTTTGAGATTATTGGATGATCCTTCTAAAAAAGAATAAGTTGTTGTTACAAGTCCGAAACAAAGCCAGAACAAATCAACCGTCAAGTTGAGAGGTAAAATTCCTCCCTTTTATATTTCAATTGAAAATCATGATGTTGCACTTCATAATTGTTTAGTTGATACTGGTGCGACCAATGATATTTTTCCACTAGCAATCATGGAGGCATTGGGCATGAATTGTACCAAATATTAAGAAACTAGTGAAAGTATATATGCAATCGATTCTAGACAAGTGTCAGCTTATGGAGAAATAAAGGACTTTTATGCTTGGATCACAGTGGCTCTCCATATTATTATAGTTTTCAATATTATTGTAGTAGACCTTCATCCAACATATAAATTTGTTTTGGGAAGAGATTGGTCATCCATGATCAGGGGATACATAATGAATGATGGAAGTTGCATGATGTTGCCAAGCATAGAAGGAGAAATTATTAAGGTGCCACGTGAACCCAGAAAACCCTTCTCTTTCAAAAGGAAGGATAATGAGTTAATGTAAGATTATATAGATGTTGGGATTGGAAATTATGCTATACTGGACATGGAACACATGGAAATCCTGGGGAAAATCCAAGACACAGAGCATCAAGAGTATCCATTTGAAGGTTATTGGAGGATGTCATTTGATGGAGCTTTTTCAAGCTTCAGGAGTGGAGTTGGAATTGTCCTTTTAAGTCCAGGTAATATTATGCATCCACATGATATTAGACTTGAACTTGCATGTACTAATAATGAGGCAGAATATGAAGCTTTGATTCATGGAATTATTATTGCACAAGAAATGAAGATAGAACATCTAATTGTCACTGGTGAATCCAAGTTGGTAATTAATCAAGTCACCCAGAGGTATAAAATCAAGAAGGAAAGACTCAAATTATATTTCAAAAGAGTTAACGAATTGATGGAATCTTTCATCTCTTTCAACATTTCTTTCATTCCAAGGGAAAATAATTAGAAGGCAGTTTCATTGGCTTTGGCGGCCTCATTGTCAAACCTGGATGATATTCAAAGAAAAACATATTTTCAAGTAGAAAGAGTATTTCAACCTTCTGTACCTGATAAACTGGAATATTTACAAGTATTTTAGAATGATGAGCAGTTAGAATTGTTTTTGTTGAATGATGATGATGATGAAGACAATCATATGTCTATTGTCCCGAAATATTTTATTCAATATGAGTCTCGTTTTACGAAATATGATCATGTTAAGAATATCCTGGAAGAAATTTCACTCCAAAAGTTTAAAGAAACAAGAAAGGTCAATATTGGAACTGACAGTTCCCCAAAATATGTCAACTTGGGAGTTGATTGCACCATTGAGGAGGTTGATCAATATGTTGCACTGTTTAAAGAATATATGTATGTGTTCGCATGGACTTATGATGATTTGAAAGCTTATGATAAAACAATATTCCAATATATTATTCCTTTGAGAAAAGAAGCAAAGTCAGTCAAGCAAAAAATAAGGATGATGAACCCCAAATTAAAACCTCTGGTAAAGGTTGAATTGGAGAAATTAAAGAAGGATGGAACAATATATCTCATTAGACATTCTGATTGGTTTTCAAACCCTGTGATATTAAGAAAGAAGACTGGGCAAATCCGGATGTGAGTAGATTTCAGGGATCTAAACAAAGAAAGTATAAAGGATAATTATTGTTTACCTAATATGGAGCTTCTTCTCTAGTAAGTCATGGGATCAACTTACATGTCCATGTTATATGGTTTCTCTAGCTATAATCAAGTCTTGGTTGTTGAGGAAGACGGGGAGAAGACAACATTTATAACACCTTGGGAGACATGTGTGTATGCTAGGATGCCCTTTGGTTTAAATAATGTAGGAGCCACATTTCAGAGGGCCATGGATCATGAATTTAGTGGGTTGATAGGAAAATTCATGGAGGACTATAAACATGACTTGACAGTGCATTCAGAAACAAGGGGTGATCACATTCATCAATTGAGGAAAATTTTTGATAGATGCAGATTATATGGTGTTTCCCTAAACCCAAAGAAATGTTTATTCACTGCAACTCAAGGAAAATTGTTGGGTCATATTGTGTGCAAGGAAGGGATTTATATAGATCAAGAAAGAGTTAAAGCTATAAATGAACTCAACCCCCCATCCTCTAAGAAAGGAATTCAATCATTTTTCGGAAATATCAATTTTGTGCGGAGATTTGTTCCTAACTATGCAAGTATTGTGAAGCCGATCAATTTATTATTGAAAAAGGACCAAAGGTTTGAATGGATAGCGGATACAAAAGAATCTTTCAATAATATCAAAAGGGAAATCACCACAGATCCATTCCTCATTAGCCCGAATTTTCAAAGGGACTTCATCATCTATTCGTTCTCTACGAAAACAATTGTTGCATCTCTTCTTACTCAGAGGAATACCAAGGGTGAAGAAATCCCAATCAGTTTTGTGAGAAAAAACCTTCATGATTATGAATTGAGGTATTTTGAACTGGAAGAGAAAGCCCTGGCTCTTGTGAAAGCGGTGGCACACTTTTAGACGTACATACTAAATTATCATGCCATTGCTTATGTTCCATCCTCACTAGTGAAGATGTTTTTGAATCAACAATTGAGAGAAGGAAAATGGACTAACTAGTTGGCGAAGATCCAAGAATATGATATTGAAATTAAACCTTTAAACTTTGTCAAAGGATAAGGTTTGTGTAAGCTCATTGAAAATAGTGATTCTTTGGATGGAATGATTTCAATTTCAGTAGGAGAACCATTGGTCGATTCAGAATGGTATGGAGAAATTGTATTCTACTTGAGGTCCAAGAAGTTTCCACTCACCATGAACCCTAAAGAGCAGAGAACATTGAAGATGAAGTAAAATCAATATGTGTTGATTGTTGATACATTGTTCAGAAGGAACTATGATGGTAGATTACTGAGATGTTTTGATGAAAACAAAGCCCAAGAAATAATCAGGGAATTCCATGAAGGAATATGTGGTGGACATTTTGAACCTACGACCACTTCCCATAAGATAATAAGAGATGGATTTTATTGGCCTTCAATTTTTAGAGACTCTTATGCCACAATAAGGAAGTTTGTATCTTGCCAGCAATTTTCACGGAAAATAAAGAGACGATGTCGTTGCAGCCTATAACTATAGAAAAATCATTCTCCCAATGGGGACTTGATGTTGTCGGGCCAATAAATCCAAAATCAAGAAAGGGAAATATGTATATTCTCACTGCTACAGATTACTTTACGAAGTGGCCAGAAGCAGTGGCATTAAAAATGGTTGATTCTAAAGAGTTAAGTAAGTTCCTCAAAGATAATGTTTTGTCAAGATTTGGTGTCCCAGACATATTGATCACTAATAATGGTTTGATTTTCATTGGTTCAAAATTTACAGAATTTTGTGGAGAATATGGAATTATTATGGGATAGTCATCAAACTATTATCCACAAGGTAATGGTCTTTAAGAATACACAAATAAGGCACTCATTCAAATATTGAAGAAAACTATTGACAAGAACCAAAGGAATTGGAACTTAAATTTGACTGATGTGTTGTGGGAAAGCATAATGACTCCAAAGAATAGTACTGGGATGTCTCTGTATACATTAGTTTATGGAAATGAAGAAAAAATTTCAATTAGCCTCGAACTCAATGCTTTAACTTTTGTGGTTAATACAAAATATGCAGAAGACAATTCACCTATCTAAAAGAGGATCAATCATTTTTTGAAATTGGAGGAAGAACGAATTAAAGCCCTGAATAGAACTTCTCAAAGACAACAAAGTATCAAAATATATTTTGACCAGAGTGCAACTGTAAATAATTTTTAGAAGGGAGAACTAGTGTTACTCTGGAACAAATCCAAGGAGAAACCATTGATGCACACCAAATTCATAGCACTCTATATTGGACCATACATCATCGAAAAGATCCTGGGTTTCAATTCTTCTATGCTCAAAGAAATGAAGGTAAAAGATTAATACTGCCTATCAACAGGCAACATTTGAAAGGTTTCTTTTCCCAAAACTTTCTCATTTCCATATACATAAATTTTATTTTTTATCATACCACAGTTGGAGCCAATTGTTGAGATCAATTCCCACTTCCAAGATTTTCCCTCCCTTTTCTATTTTCCCAACTTATTTTTTTCCATTTCTTTTCCCTCTTCTATACCTACCCTCATTCCCCTTTTCTTTTCTCCCTTCTCTTTTCCCTTTCTAGTTACCATACTTAGTTGCATTTCGAAAAAATTAGTGGGTTCCTGGGTTCATGAACTCGCAGGTCTTCACCTCCATCCATGTTCCTATGTCATAAGTTCGATCAACCGCCTTGCTATAATATACTTAACCATTTTTTGCAACCGTGGGTTCATGGGTTCAAGATTTCAACTTCCAAGTTTCTTGATCTCCAATTTGCACCCAAAGGCCCATGATCTACATTATGACCATCAGAATTGTCACAGGTACCAAGCCCCTAGGTATTTCATTTCTCCCGTATCCAATTCTTACCGACTGATGTGAAACACTTAGCCTATTTTTTATCGTTCACAACCATGGGTTTGTGGGTTCTCGGGTTGGCGGGTTCACAAAAGGCCCCAAATTCAATTTTCTCTTGTCCTTCTCTGCTATCTTCGTTATTTTCCCAATATGCAATTTATTATGGTTTAATGATAATAACAGATCATGAAGGATCCATAAAGATCATCATTAATAAGCGAAGGGCTCGAGGATATTTTTCATTAAATTGCATTAAAGAAGGATTTTCCAAAGGTTATATTATTGTTATCTCTTTGAAAGGATTCATTGCAAATTATTATCTAGTTGAAAGCACACTATCATCAACCTATGCCAGTAGTAGCTAGACAACAGTTGTATTGTCCCCGGCCACCCATGTCAGGCCATGCTACATGAGAGAATGCTTTCATTCTCCCTGCGGAACATACTGTAACATACCCAGCATCCGACTGAGCTATGCCACATAAATTTTTTGAATTGCATGTAATTAAAACATATACACACATAACCTTTGTAGAAATTCATATATAAAACATAAACAAACAAATACATTATGTAAAATCACAAATTCATAGTGAAATAATAGTAAACATAGACATGCAACATATACAAGAAATACCTATAAACATACAGACAGTTATAACCACGCATAGGATAACCCATAAAACTGAACACATAAATAATAATGCAACATGTAAATTTATCACACAATTGGCACTTATCTTGGTAAGAATATCACCAACTGCGTGCAGACCTTCCACGAACCTCCCAGCCTTAGAACACACTGCTCATCACTATCAACAATGGGTCACTACCAAGCTGGTACTAAACTCCACCCAGGTAAAGGGATTCCTAACCAGGCTAATGGCTCATAGACAACAGGAAAGACTCTATCACAGGTGCCAAATCAAAATAACAACCTACAGTCCCTCATTCCCCACATGCTTGTCCCAGCCTAGGAAGTGTGCCCCTTCTCTACTCAACAACCCTTCAGCTACCCCACTTCCTTTCCGGGCTTCAACAATAGGCTAGATAGGAAGTCTCAGAGCCCTGTAGTTGTAGTTTATCACCTTCAGGAAATCAATTCCCATAAATTCTCTCACCCAGAGAGAAATTGCTCACAATCCTGACAACCCGCCTCTTCAATATCCCACGGACCTGACAACCCGCTTCTTCAGTCCAGCTCCCAAGATAACCAGCTACCCAAACAATTATGGTTATGGATACAATTTTAGGTACAGTGACAGGAAGGTATGAAGGATAACTGACTGCGTGAGTGAAATGTTCATGGAATCATGGCTGAATGATGGAAAATATAGGAAAATGAACTAAGTCCAAACTATATGTATGCATGTCCCCAACTTGACACTTGTCATGTTGGGAGATACTTTGGCCCACTTGTCCCCATCTTTAGAACTTAGGATAAAATAATTATCCATACTTTATACTTTAAGAAATATTAATATAATATTCATTTTTGGCTTAAGCTCTCTAGCTTATCCCTTTTCCTTAACTTTTAGTCCCCCCTTTCCCTAACTAGTGGAGTTTAGTCCCCCATACTCTGTTATCGTGGTCGGTCTGCGTGCAACGATGTATTTTATATTAATGATGAGACATGTACAAAATAGGTGCATTGGCCTTTAACATATAGGCTCTCTAGCCTAATCATCACAAAATGGCTCACCAGCCTATAAAACACAACATATACACAAAGGCTCCCTGGTCTCAAAATAGCGTGCACTTAAGTTGTTGCATGCGGTATCCTAGAATGTGCACACTTCATCATTTTAGTGCACAGTAAATGTGTGCACTATGCCATGAAAGGTGCATACAAAAATGATATCAAACAACTCACCAACTTAAGTGCATTTGCATTTACATTTTCAATTGGGTTTGGCCTAGGGATATTACAACAGTTCTGTGGTGATACTTTGAATATTTTTTGTCGTGAAGACCAAAAATTTCAGTCGTCCAGAGCATATTCGTGTTACTCATCTCCTCTTGCATAGAGGGACGTAATCTGGACATCCAAAATTTCTTGTGTAGGGTGTGTCCCTAAGGTATTCAAATGCAAAGAACTAGTTTCATGGTGCGTTGAGAAGTATGTACCGAGTTAGTGAATTATAAAACTTCAAGATCATTCCCCCATCTCTCTTTCATCGCAAGTGTTTCATAATATGTTGAAGCTCCCTAAGCCAACACTCACCTTCAAAGGAGAGGATTGCAAAGATTTTCTAAAAAAAAATGACAATGGCCTGGATCTCTTGCTTGAGTTCTTGGAGAATCCCATGTCCATCCCATATCTCTACAATTCACAAAGAAACCGAGGATTCTCTTGATGATTCCATTGGTGGTCTAGAAGCAGAAAACATGAAGTTGAAAGAAAGGATCAGGGATATGGAAGACACCTTAATGCCTCTTCCACTTCTTTCCAATCCTTTGTCAATAGTCAGACCCACCACACCCACTATTAAGTTGAAAGGAAATTCAAGCCTACTTACATCATCCAGGAGTTATATAGAAATAAATATTAAGAAAAGAATGGAGTTGATCAAGTAGGCATGGGAGGTTTCAAAGAATATTGTTTCTTTTGGTTCGAGGGAACATGCCTTACATGAATATTTGCAAGCTGATCTGAAGAACAAAGAAGGTTTTCACATTGATGTTGTATTGCCCTTTGGAAACAAAGTCTCTAACATGACGGAACTAAGAATAAGAGAGGAGGATCTGCCCTACCCAAGTTGGATAAAACAACTAAATGCTTGCTGGAAGGAAAAGATTAAAAATTTGAATAATATTGTTCAAGCATGCAGTGAAGCCATATTGGAAAGGGAAGAATTGTTTAAGAGTCTCACGAAGATAGACCTAGAAGTAGCGACTAACAAAGTACAAGACCCAAAATTAATTCTCAACTCAATGTTCCTAACAGAGAAACAATTTGACAAACAAGTTGATATTTTTAAAGGGTTATCAGTTGAAAAGTTCTATGGTATACTTGAATATAATGAAGATGATCTAGAAACGTCGATAGTGGACTATTCCGTGGATAATCAATATATTGAGGAAGAAATACATGGTATTTCCCTTTATTTAAGAGACTTGGAAGGCAAGTTATTTAACATTAAAATACAACATGATATAAACGTTGCACCAATGAAAAACTATATTCTAGAATGTCTCAAGAAAGAAATCGACAAATTAACCAACGAGGGGAAAGAAATAGTTGAGACGGTTCTTGTAACTGTTAATGAATACAATAAAATGATAGTAGCAAGCAAATGAATACACGATAGACCATCATAGTAAGTTTATGTTGATCACATCTTTCTTTCTTTATCAGTTCTTTCATCCAGTTACTCCACTTATTTGACTAGAAAGGTTTAACCGAAGTCTGATAACTTCTCCTTTTCTTTTTTCCATGTCTTGTTGTTCTTTTACCGCCCACCATCCTCCTTCTACACGATTAATTCTTGTTTACATTTTCTTTATGGTCCGTGGGAGCCCCAATCCTAGTCCTAAGGAAAAATTCATTTTAAATTTCAAAGAATATGTAACATACTATATATTTTTTAGAAATTTCAAGAGAGTTATTTCGGGATCAGTTTTGATTATGCTTTGTAACTCTGAGTTTTGAGTATAAAGTATTTGAGATTGATATATCATTATATTTATTTGAGCTGACCATGTGTCTACTATGTTAAAGTTCTCTTATGCATACGAACCATCTTCTTTTTATTTTATGTGATCATAAATATTTAGTTTAACTATGATGGGTGTGAGGAAATTTTTTCTATCTTTTTTAAATGCATGAAGTGTGTGGTTCTTGGTCATTTCTGGAGAACTTTCTTTAAAAATAATACAAAACATTTTTATTTCTTGTTATTTTTCTTGTAATCTTTATATTTCTTTGATTACCACAACGAACTTCTCCAAAGTCCCATATTCTGAAGATCTAGAATTCCAAGAAAATCTTAAGGTAAAGAGGAGTACCACCTCTATAAAAACATAGGGGGATTTACATCCTCGTGAGGTTGTCATTTTGGTCCTAATGAATTCAAGCATCAACACTTTCATACAAGAATCACAAGATGAAATATACTCTACTTCTGTAGTGTCGAGTGCAACATAATTTTGTTTCCTGCTAGCCCATGAAATCATGGCAAAGCTCAAACTGAGACATATACAAGTAGCAATTCTTTTGTCATCTGCACTTCCTGCCCAATCTGAATTGATAAATCCATGCATATGTATATCATAACTTAAATGCCCCACAAAACAAATATACGTCTTAGTATTCTCCAAATACATTAACGATCCAATCAATTGTTGATACAGAGATGGGTCTACTGAATTAGAGTCTCTCAACTTCTTCAGATATATCATCCTGGGAGTTTGCCATGGATTTGCAATTGATCATCCAAGACTCTTGAAGAACCATTTCAATATACTTCCTCTATCATAGGAATTTTTCACCATGCTTATGTTGTACATGAGAGGCTCTGCACCAAGTTTGGTTGAATCCATACAAGGTCTTCTTCCATCTTCATACAAGGGTCTCTTTCTGGTATACCTAAAAACCTTGAGATTTCCATACATACACTTTTTCTTCAATTACTTTGTTGAAAAGAACATTCTTTACAATCATCTGATGTAAAATACAACACATGGATACTACAGGAGATATAATGGTTTAGGTAGAGGTATATCTAGTTACTAGAACAAGTTGTCATCATAGTCTTCTCCCTCCTATTGGGAGAACCCTCTAGCCCTAATTCTTGCCTTGTATCTATCAATGCTTAAGTATTTTTCACAATTTCTCACATACATTGTTCTTCATCATAGCTTCCTTCCATTCCTTCTGCTTGACTGCTTCTAGTGGGTTCAAACTGGTTCAATTGGTTGTTCTAACCTTTCTTTCTTTCTTGGAATCTTCATGTTCTCCCTCATGTTTCTCTTCAATGTTGGAGTCCATGGAATATTCTATAGATTACATTCCCTTCGTTCTTGAAGGCTCCAACCTTCTGCCATAGGAACATAAATGTAGATGGAAAACCAAGGATATTCAAGGCTTATTTTCAAAGAAGACTTCTTCTAGAGTCAAATTGAACACATGTTATTGATCATGGTTGATACTTTCAATGAAGAACATGGATAGATACTTTATATTCTTTACAGATTATTCTTCAATGGATTATATCATTGGGTATTAGCTCCCTCCTAATCATGACTTCATGCCTAAATGAGCAATATGCATCCTCTTCTTTTGGAATTATGTGATCATCTTCCTCCATATGAGAGAGTCCATGCTTTTGTTTGTTTCATCTCTCTTTGCTTTCTACAAAGTGTCACAAGCATGTTCTGGTTTCCTTTTGATTTATGAATTCATTCGAGTCTGACTCCTCTCAGTCTCTTTAAGTTTGTTTCTATTTGTTTTGATTGTTGACCATCTGACAATTGTGTCATCCTTATAAACTTCTTCTATGAAAACTTCCACAAGGATTGTTCATCAAACATATTTCACAAGGGTACCTGCCCGGAGCAACAACAACAAGAGAAAACAAGAAATATCTATCTAGAGGAGATGTTAGTTCAACTTGCGAACAAGTACAATAAGCATCTATATCAATAGTATTCATATGCAATCGAGTATTCATTGTGCCTAGCAATAATAGAATATTTCAAAGACTACTTTCACAAATTTTTAATGTAGCAACTATCACCCTTGATATACACAAAATTGAAGCTTAACAATTTAATCAAACCTGGAACATAAAGCCTCAACTGCTATGAAGGGTGCACTTGTTCCTATGACTGCACTGAATCCAGGATTACAGCTTGGACAAGGTCTCTAATACTTTTCCCACAAACACACTCATGTTTTGCTAGATGACATAAATTGGATAGCATATACAAGTGCATACCTTTGAAGTCTTATAGCAACATCCGACGTCTCTTCCAATCTGAAACTAGATACCATATTGACAAGAAAAGATTAGAAACCCAAACACAAGATTCAATGATTACAACAAGCTAGAAACTCTAAAATTTCAAATTTGAATACAAAATCAATTTGACCAGAAGTCAACCTTTGACTTTGACTTTGACTAGTCAACCTTTGACTTTAACCATTCAAACTTTGACTTTGACCAAAAATTCAAACCTGGTGTTTTTTCTAGCTGAGACTACCAAGAGGTGTGCTAGGATAGGGTGCACTAGGATGTCAAGGAATTAGGTCAAATTTTTCATCGTAAGTGCCTGAACACAAGGGTTAGGGTTTTTTGCAGCTGCATAATCAGAAAACCTAGCTGTAGTTGTAACCAGTGCCACAACGAGCTTAAAAAATAACTTCCTAATATATCTTCCAGTGGTTAGACTATATGAAGATAGTGTGGGCCCATAACCTATTATAAAATAAAGAGATGTGCTCATTTTTTTATAGACAATATATAAATATTGTCACCCAACCATAGGCACAAAGGTCACCCCCGAGCACCTTAACCTTGACAAAAAAAATAATTCCAGAAGCAGACTAATAGCCAAACAAGGTAGAGAACCTTTCTCCAAGGCTAGTGCACCAAGAATGAATAACCAAAGTCCAAGAAGAAAGTCCAAACCATAACCAAGAGAAAGTCCAACCAAAATCCAAAATCTAAGTTGCAGCAGTTGCAGCTACACTCCCTCTCCAAACTTGTGCACCACTAGTATTATGCAGTTGTGAGAGTAAGAGTGACAAATGATCTCTACCACCCTCTTATTTATAGTGCTCTTTGTCACCTGTCTAGGCCGACTAATTTTTTTATAGGTTAACACTTAAATTATAATTCTTTTATTCAGTCGACATGTCTTCTAGGGTTTCTACACATCTGTTTAGGCTTTCTCTTGCTTCTCAAAATATTCTAGTCTTGTCAAAGGTTACAAGTAGAGGTTAATACCTACCGAATATACCATAATATCAACACCTTGGCTTCACATGAGAGATCTTCCTGGGTCCAGTGTTGGGCACAAATTGTTTCTTGTATATTTACATATATCTTAGACCAATTAAGGGAAGGGGGAGACACCTGGGAGTGAAAAGTACACTCGTTTCTCTCTTTCTAGAACTGCCAGACCACAAATCCTGGTAGAAACTAACATATCCGATTTAAAATTGGATTTTTGAATGTTGTAGATCCACAATTTTCTATAATGCTCATGATGTTATCTCTTGCTCTATTTTTTTTCCTCATGCTTTGTGATGCGTGATCCCAAATATCCCCACTAAATGAGAATTTATTTAATAAGTGTTCCATTGACTCCTCTTATTGCTGACAAATATGGAAGATCGATGGTCCAATGAACCCCCCTTTCCTTAGGTTATCCTAGGTTAGAATATGATTCTAAACCAAGAGCCAAAGGAAAGTGGAAAGTTTTGGCCACAAGCACGATTTCCAACTGATATTCCAGATGTTTTATTTTGGTTGAATATGAAAATTAGCTTGTATATTGTATGCTTCTTTAATCATGAAAGTACCCAAAGGAGAGTGGCCCCAACGAAGAATATTCAGGCCCTCTTTGATGAAAATATTTCTCTGAACAACATCTTGCCAATGTTGCAGGTCACATTCGGTGGGAATATTGAGATCAGTGGAGTGAATTTTTCAGGTCCGCCAAAGAGGTTGAGGGGAATCAACCAACCAAAGATCCGCAACCCTGAGGGAATCCAAATGTTTCATGTGGCACTAGATCAGGCGCATATTATCCAAGGATTTCAGAGGAGGTAAATGTTGCCACGAGTCGGAATAGAATAGAGCATGTTGTCCCTTCATGATTTCCCAAAAGGCATGTTCATGAATGAAGCGATGATTGTGCCAGGATTCATTCCATAAGTTTGAGCCTTGGATTGTTGGG
>SNQJ01S0029365.1:124218-142018 GCA_010110895.2 Picea sitchensis | reverse complement strand
TTTCAATGTTTCTATTAACTTGACACAACAATTAATGAATTTTGATGGTTTTAATCAAAGTTTTACAAAATCATACATTTTAGGTTGTAATTTAACTAAAGTTTTCATTTGAACATTTTATTTGGCCTCTTCCCGAGGCTACGAAGAAAATAACATAGTTTATCTTAATTGAAAGGCTTACACCTGCAAACTCATTTTTCGGAAATGAAGTAATGCTAGAAATGACTCTAGCATTACTTCTCAACATTAAATGTTTGAGAATGTTTAATCTAGCATTACTTCTCAACATTAAATGTTTGAGAATGTTTACTCCTCGCATACTTAGTGCATAGAGTATGTCCTATTTACGTGTCTGCTGCAATTGCTACCATGCAAACCTGCATACATGCAAACGTGCCAACATGAGCCTGTTCATACTTACTCTCCAATTTCCCCAAGAATAACCCAACTGTCCCACCCTGGGAATGACGAAGAAGCCCAATACCACCGACTAGACTAGGAGTGACGAAAATCCTTGATAGAGGGGTCGAGGAAATCCGCAGACCGAGGATGGTGGCGTCATCATCGCCTTTACTGCATGCTTTAGCATTGGGGAGGCAGTGGTTCAAATACATGGGCAAGAAGGCAACAATGTCAGCAGCCGCAGAGCTATAGTGGATTAGAACAGAAGATTGGGATACTGCAAAGAGAAGAATATTTGAATGATTATATCCTTGAGATTTCGACTGGCGGTCATGCTAGGTGTGATGCTCTTGCTGTTGCTCGGAACCGATCTGACATACAGAGTGACCGTGCTCAAAATTAATTATTCAAATGAACTTTGGTGTTTGATTCCATCAGGAGGAAGGCTTACCAGAATACCGAAATATTTTTCACACCGAATCCTGGTCTATTTCTCTTTGCCGCACAGAATCCTGGTCTATATCGAACCCATGCCTTGAGCAAGTAGCTCACGAGCCATCCCATCAATTCGAGTTGGCCAGTTCGGCGGATCCAGATACAGATATTAGAGGACTGGTAAGCTCTGCTAAGGGGGTCGGAGCCAGAGAGACTAGAGGCAAGAAGCCGTCTTGGAGTAGAGAGCGAGCGGAGGCAGGTTAAATATATTATAACTGCATCATATAGACCTGTAAATAGAGGATATGAACTAGATATCGAGGAGTCAACTACCATAAACGACCAAGTTCCCACTTAACTATTCTTAGGTAAGACCACTTGCCTGTTAAGGAAAGGAAGATTTTTCTTTTTCCTCCCGTGCTCTCTTATATCAGACAACTTTTTAATGAAAGTGTCTACACAATTCTCAGTCAAATCCATATCTTACTATAGCTCTCATTTGAATAGTTCTTTCAAAGAGAGAATTATTCCATTAAGAACAGAAGATTTATTTGTAAGGTCCCAAAATTCCAATAACGAAGTCATTCTATCTTCAATATTGCTTGCTACAACCTTCCTGACTCCATGTATTAACTTCTGATCCCCCTTAGCCTTAACAGACTTCTCCAATGTCTCTTCCAGGGTTTCCTCAGGTCATCAAATAGCCAATGGCTAGGTGAACAATGGTTCAGGGTTCAATGTTGCTTCTACCTCATCAATCCTTCTATCTCATCTTAAATTATCCTCTTGCTGCTTATGGATTGATTGTTTGAGCATGTCCCGCGTGGCCTGGTGCATCCTCAAATCTCCGTAAGGAACTGAAATTACTCTTTTTTTCTCTTGGTGGTTCACCTCCATTCATTGGAACCTACATTAGTAAAATGAAAGATAACTATGGCGCATTCGGCCAAACAAAGTAGCGGGCCACTCGATTAACACATATCATCCGTGGTCTTTCAATTTTATAGCACGAGTAGATATACTAGATTACCTATATCGCCCCTGACCGTGCCTCCTTAGTTTCCCTGCCTATTTTGATGCGGGGGAGAACTTCCCCTCGATCCACAATAAAGTAGCGATAGTCATTTGGTTCTGCAACAACCCTGCAACAACATTCATTTATGTTTCGTTCTGTTCCATGTMTCATGTCGAAAAAGGCTCCCATAGCTTTGATAGCTTAGAGGATCCCCCGCTGTTKCTTAAGAAATAAGCTATAGATACCAATAGTTAGCCCTATGTAAGTAGCAACCGGAGTGAACAATAATTTGAGTGAGGGAGGATTGAACCCAGAATAAGATTGAACCAAGTGGAGCAGAGGCACTTGAAGCATGCATGCAAACCAAGTGGAAGTGATGCATGGCTACTACATTCCATGTAATACACACTCGTACATGCACATAAATCAAATAAATTATTAATTTTTGAATTAATAACATTTTTGGCATTACAACAATTATTAAAATAACCAACTTTGTCTTCTTTCTCTAAAATGTCTCTTTTCAAACACATATAAAAACCAAGAATCAATCTTTGAGGCATATATTAAAACTAAAAAATAGATTTATTAGACATGTTTTGGTATTTAACACTAAGTCCACAACTCAATAATAATGTTTACTTTGAATACTTTGAATTGACATCGTTAGTATTCAAAGAAATTCTCCAAACTTCCTGTCAACAAATGTTCTCGATAGAATTAAGAAGATAACATAGGGCGCGACAATCTATCTATCCCTCACAACTGCACTCAAGCTATTTGAATGGATGAAAGCAAAGCATGAGCAGGTTGCTACCTACTAGAACCACACCAGTAAAACTTGAACTATAACCAGCTAACTGCTAATGTGGGAAAACAACTGACTAAATGGGCATGAGGAGGAATATCCATTACTAACTGGGCATATGGGGAGGAATATTGCAATTACGGTCCATGTAGTTATCTATCACTACTGCAAGCACAATATATGCTAGGCCGACACAATATAAGCCAAGTCGTTTGGTAGTCTTTGAATACTCATTTTTATGTTAAATGAAACAAACAAATATCAAAGCAGCAAGTCCTTGACTTTAGGCTACCTTCTCAACAGGGACTTGTTGCTCTGCAACTACCCTTGTTGAATATACGTCCGCTCCTTATTTTTGTGATATTCGAAAATAACTTAGTTTACGCTTGCATTGACATATTTGAAATGATGAAAAGTATTCCTTTTATTCAATATAAGTTTGCTCCTTATTTTTGTGATATTCGAATTTAATGAGAATACTCATATGTAACATCTTTTTAATGTTGTTATTTTCGAACTTTAAAATTTCAATTATATACATTTTTAAAATGTAAAACAAAGTAAGTGTTTAAACCAATGTGTTATATTACTTTTCATAGTATGTGTTATCACTTAATTATAATCATATCAATTTTGAATGATATTATGTTTAATGTAAGATTTAAATTTTTAATTCTCAATAAATTAAATAATAATTTAATAATAAATAAATAAATAAAAGAAATTGCAATTTCTTTTCCTAATTGAAGATTAAAAATATTTCTATGTTTTAACTAATTTAAAAAAAGAGAATTAATATTGTTAAAATAAAAACCAATTCTTATGAGTTGAACAATGGACAAAGGAATGAAAGAACCTGTAATCTTTATAACTGTAACATTCCCAAAAGTTACGACCACATGCGACGCTTATCAAGTGCAATTTTTTTTTTGGGGTGTCTTATTAACATTAGCTAACAAGAATCAAGGTGCATTTCAGTTCTGATAATAGTTTTGTTTCAATGCCAACTGTTTTCCTTTTTATTTCAATACTCGATGGTTTGATTTTCTTTTGCAAAACTCCATTAGCACTCTTGGTTCAGTTCCATGTCTTTATTCTTTAATCTAAGATTAATTTATTCGCTCGCCATTTATTAATGTCCACGCTATGTATAATCTGTGTTGCCTTACACATAGCCTTAATGGCCACCTAGACCATAGGACACTGAATGATTCAATCCCAACTACTCTATTGGTTGAGTGTTTTTGGTGGTTGACTAAATGAAATTGGTTTGTAACATGTTGAAMTATTCAGTAAATTAATGCATACATTGATATAAGTGTACTCCCATGGAAATTACTGAAACTTCTTGAATCATTATTATTAAAAAATAAAKCCAAACTTTGCTTAGTTATCCTAATTCTCCTCATTAACAAAGACTCTTAGGAGCTCTTACCTTGGTGCGGTTACAGTTACTTCTTTTACATTGCTTCCTTTAGCAATTTTAAKATTATAATAATTAGGTATATTTTGCACTCACAAATTTCACTTAATCCCTTTTATGTAATGCTAGGAAGTCCAAGGACTATGTCCTTCTGGGATGCATTCAAATACTACAATAATCAATAGTTTCGTCAAAATAGAGATAATTAAGTTTTTATTTTCTCTCCTTTTTTTTTTAT
This sequence comes from Picea sitchensis, assembly GCA_010110895.2. Taxonomy (NCBI): domain Eukaryota; kingdom Viridiplantae; phylum Streptophyta; class Pinopsida; order Pinales; family Pinaceae; genus Picea; species Picea sitchensis. The sequence continues at coordinate 137,697 of SNQJ01S0029365.1, read as the reverse complement.
TTCTTTTATCAACTATTTGTATTTAGTCGACCAATTTGGGTAAAATATAAAACAATAAGGTTTAAATGGATCTATATGATTAAATGGTGTTCCTTAAAAATAAGTATGATTATAATAGATGAGTTACATAAAACTTTATTCTCAAGATTTTTGAAACATTGTTAAAATTTTGATATTCCTCTTACACATTATTACAATTACCTATACAGCCGACAATAGAGATCTGAAGATTTTGAGCGAACAATAAACCGCCAGTTTCCGGTAAAACCTAATAGGGAAAAGGCCATAGCTTTTTGAACAAGATTAAGATGACACATGGTTAAGGATGACAAGCATTCGAAATTTAGACATTTCTGAAAGTCACCAGACTCTCCTCCTTTCCCTCTCAATATTTAACCTCACCTCTATAACGACTACTTGAAGAATGAGAATAGATTTTTAAGTTTTTGATTTCCTCTTAGAATATCTGGAGCCTTTGTACATTCCATTTGGAATACAAGAATCAAGGATGTAAATGTTTGCAAGGAATCATTTCTTTGAAAAGATGAAGAGAGGCTAGAGAAGCCCCGCCATTATGGACTCACATAAATCAGAGCCCCCAATTATTCTATTCTTATTCATAAAGTAATAAAATAATTAAAAACCAAAAATCAAATTTAATCGGATGGTTAATCTTGAGTAAATATAAATTTATACAATAAGATGGGAGCCATAGGATACACGACCAAGCGTGAGGAAAAAGGCATTTTTACAGTAAATCATTTTTTTTTAAATGTGATTCAACAAGATGAGAGCCATAAAATTATAATGAATCGTTGTCTGTACAAAACGCTATCATTCCCACATAGATGAATTCACTGTCATTTAAAACATTGTCCCATGAGCATTGCTACCTAAACAATAATGGCTGTCAACAACAAGCTATCAATCAACAATCATTTATGGAAAATGTTGGGTAAACATCGCTGAGTAATCAAGGTGAATGCACCCTAACTGTGTAAAAATGAAATCATGGTAAATTAAGTGAAATCGTTGTGTATTACAAGATGAAATCATTGTCTCTACAATATAGTTTCGTTGTCTAAAAGTTACTAAATCTCTGTGTAAGAAATGCCAAAATTTTTGTGTTGTGAGTACTGTGTAAAGGTTGTGTGTTGGGCCACAAAATCACAGTAAGAAATTGTGTGATAGAGCCATGTAATAGAGCCAAACCAAGGTTGTGTAATATACACTTTAGAAGTGAATTTAAAATGCTAAGGCAGTGGATCAAGGCCCAACAATTTCTCTATGGTTAGAGCATAAGGCAGAGCATAAACATTTTAAGCCAAACGTATGTAGATTCACTTGTAAGAGGGACAAGACTATACATCTCTGCTGGAAATTATCACCCAACCAAAAACACTGGAAAATATCCAAAACTAAAAACACAGACATATTGTTACCAACACAGATAAACTAAGGATATCAACCAATAGATGCTTAACCAACCTTTTAACTGATGTGAAATACAGATCAATAATAAAATCCATCGTTTAACATTTAAAAAGGAAATCGTTGTCTCAAACAGAATGGTAACCATTCATAAAGAAAGCGCAAGATGAAACATTCAACATTTAATCAGTCAAAGAAGAGAGAAAATTCTGGGAAGGACGAAGGGATAAAGCGTAGAGATAATCATCAAAAACACAGAGACACTCAGCACAGGAAGGCGCAAGGACTAATCATTCAGTCGTGAATCAATCGACGTAGAGAAAAGTAAGGGTAGTCAGTTGGGCAAATAAAATTATCCTCCGCTCATCATCCATGCACAAAAAAGAAGGGAATTATAATCTATAGGTCTATTAACACTGAAGTGACGACCGTCGATTTGGCTCCTGGCTGACTGCTCAGGCTTGGACTAATGATCTAGGGATAAGGACGGAAGATAAAGCACAATCTCTTCATAATGATCAATCAAAAAAAAAAAAACCAGAATAGTCATAGCAATCAGGGATCGGGTTGCCAAGGAAATCAATTCAAAAGCAGCAAGCGTAAAGCTATGATGACCTTAAGTTCTCGATTAAAAACATTGAGTAAAACATATTTCTTTACACAATAGAAGTACAATAATGAAATCACAAGAAAATATTAATCTACCATTCAAAACAAACTCATGCATATCGTAGCCCAAGGTGACAACTCTGAGTTGTTGTCCCGTGCCCACTCCGTCCAGTTCCTTCTTGCCAACCGATGTGACTTCACCAGTACCTCCCACCCAACGCTAGGGGCACTCTTCTTCCCGCTGAGACCCCGATCCACAAAGGGGCCACACACACTAAACCAAAGAACAACTAGCACCCATATCGCCTTGGAAGGTCGAGCTACCACTCGTTACCCGAGCTGGGTATCCCAACTCCCACAACATAAGTCAGTCAAGACAAAAATTCCATAGCGTAACGTTACACATCTAGATCCGATCCATGGTCCTCCTCCTCCATCCTTTTTATAGAGTTTCTAAGTGATTTCTTTCCCAAATTCCCATTTAATTTATTTTTCATTAATTTAATTCAGAAAAACCTCCCCCGTACACATGTCACCCATCCCCCTAGTTGCACCAGAAATTAATTTCATTAACTATTTAATTACTCCTATTTCCCTCACCCACCTAAAAACATTCCTAAAATGACTCCTTGGTGTCCCCATATTCCCTTACACATTTTAAATGACTTACGCCTTTACTAAATTCCTAGTTGAGTTCATAATTAGAAAGTTCTTAAAGGAAAGATTCTTTACTAAGTTAGTCATTCATCTTTTTCCTTACGTTTCCTTTTTTCTATATGTTTCCCCTTTTTCGCTTAGTTTCCTATTTCTTTTAAGTTTCCCTCTTTTCCCTTTTTATCTAAAACTCAAATTAGCAAGTGTAGAAAAACTACCTCTTTCTCTTTTTAATTAATAAAATTTAATTAACATATGTAGAAAAACAAACAATTCCTTTTTAAAAAAATTTAATCCCCCAAAGTAATTTGATTTTAATAAATTAATTTAATTTCTCACCCCCTTCTCGTCAGATGTTGTTTAATTACGATCATTATTATTATTGTTTTTACCACAAGTATCACTTAGACCTAGATTTTAATTTCCTAGGCCGGGCGACATTTTTATTAGGGAAATTGTTTTTAAATCTTACTTATCACGTCATTCATTTTAAGGCCAACTAGGTTTATTCACTCACCTGTTGAAATCGCAACGTGCCCTTCAGGATGCACTAGGTGCTCCAAGGGTGCCACTTGCCTTTTTTGATTTTCCTTGCGTGATGTGCCCTTCAGGATGCACTACTTGCTCCAAGGGTGCCACTCACCTCTTGACTAACTTGGTAGACATAAAAAAACCCTGGAGTCACTAATCCACTAGGTGATCTTGTGGAAGACTAAGGGTCTCTAAGGAATAATGCCCCTACCTTATTGCACACCCCTTAGAATCATCGTGAGCGATTGTCGTAGTCTGCCCTCACGGCAGCGCAAGTCTTCTCGAACTAGGTAATCGTTAACCTACAGTTCGAGCCACAACAAGAGTGATAGTAAGTTGTGGCAGGGATGTTTTCCACACCTCTTCCTCAAAGTCTCTGGTTGTCATGCGTGACCCCTCTACTCCACATGTGAGTATGGTCGACAAGCTATCATCATCCTGCATCATCAGCGAATCATGTCAGCAAAATAATCAATCATCATAACATCTAATCAGATGTACACATGTCATATCTACAACAATCAAACCCCAATAGTCCACTCCTTGACTCAATCCAAAGTCTAAGGGGTTTCATCGATGCCTATACATCCTCAAGGTCCAAATTCTTGCACACTTAGGAGAACCGAGTCAATTGCACCTGTCTATGTCAATACAACAAAATAACATGTCATCATATCCATAATGCCTCATAATCATAATCAAACGCCCAATAGTGTAATAATCTGGATCACTTTCAAGCAAGTGTCCTCAAAGAATAAGTTGGCTTAGTGCGCATAAGAGCGGGATGTTACATACACCCCTCTTTCTATAATATTCGTCCCGAATTTTCACAGTATATAAGTGCCGAAATAATTTGTATCACAGTATTATAAGTTTATCTATCAAACAAAAATGGAAATTGTTGGTGCATATCATATGCATCCTCCTAGGTCGCCGAGTGCGGACTATAGTTGTCCCACTGGACCTTGACCTGATCTACTGTTCGACACCATAGTTGTCAAATGCAATGATCCAGGATGCGGATTGTCTCAGCCATGAGCGCACCCTCATCCAATACATGTAAGGAACTCATGTCAATAACATAAGTAGGATCACTAATATAATGTCTCAAAACAGATACATGAAAAACATCATGCATACGCCTCACAGAATCAGGCAAGGCTAGTCGATAGGCCATAGGCCCCTTCCTCTCCACAATATCGAAAGGTCCAACAAACCTAGGAGAGATTTTAGCTCTCTTTCCAAACTTGATAGAACTCTTATGCGGTTTTACCCGCAAGAAGAATCGATCACCAACTTCGTAACTATGGTCGACATAGTGTGCATCGACATAACTCCTTTGTCTATCCTACACTCCTTGATCCCTTGTCTTATTGTTTTCATTTGATCTTCCATTTCTTGGATCGCTTCTAGTCCCACCAAGACCCTATCCTCAAGTCGATCCCAACTCAAAGGTGTCTGACATGGCCGCCCATAAAGAAACTCGAAAGGCGCCATCTTAATGGTGCTTTGGTAACTGTTGTTATATGATAATTATACCAGTGGCAAGAATTCTTCTCAACGCTTTTGTTGGTCCATCACGTACATGCACAACATGTCTTCCAAGACTTGGTTTGTTTGTTCGGTCTGCATGTTTTCTTAGGGTGATACACAGTACTGAAGTTAAGTTGGGTTCCCAAGTCCTCTTGGAAACTAGTAAAACATCGTCCAATAAATATTGAACCTCGATTAAATATAATCCTCTTAGGCACACCATGCAACCTCACCATCTCACTAATGAAAACTCTAGCTATGTTGGGTGCCTGATACGTCATATGCACAGGAATAAAATGAGCACTCTTCATTAGAGTGTGGACTAAAACAAAAATTGAGTCATGTCTCCTTGTCGTAAGTGGAAATCCAACAACAAAATCCATCGAAATGACCTCCCATTTCGATTCTGGAATAGAGTGTGGTTGTAGTAGCCCTGCTAGATGTTTATGTTCAGTCTTCACCTGCTGACATTCTAGACATCTGGTCACATAGCTGACTATGTATTCCTTCATTCCTTTCCAGAAGAATAAGGGTTTAAGGTTTTCCCTCATCTTCGTGACCCCTGGGTGAGCCATGTACACTGCCTTGTGAGCTTCATTTAGGATCAAACTCAACTCATCGTTTGATGGTATGCACATTTGATTTTTTTAAATCTCAATAGTCCATTTTTGTACAATGTAAATCCTTCAAATCTTGGTACCATCATTGTGTTTTGTCCGATAAAATCCTTGACCTCTTTGTACCAGTCATCGTGGCACTATAAAGTTAGAATCTTTTGATGTAGATTCATCTGAAGAGACAACACCGAAAATATGTGTGGTCTCCGACTCAATGCATCTACTAGTCGGTTCACTGTTCCTTTTATGTAAGTAGTCTTGAAATTGTACTCGCTAAGCAATTTTGACCAACGCCTTTGTCACATGTTCAGGTCGCTTTTCGTAAAGATGTGTTGTAATCCAAAGTGGTCCATTTTTAGTTCAAATTTTCATCCAATAAGGTGTCTCCCAACTCTCAAGGCATAAACAATGGCTAACAACTCCAAATCGTGCGTCGCATAGATCTCCTCATGCCTTCTCAATTTCCTCGAGATGTAAGCGATCACTCGACCATCTTGCATCAAGACTCCGACTAAGCCTTCCTTGGATGCGTCAATGCATACCAAGAATTCCACATCCATGTCAGGGACCTTTAGTATCGGTGTTGTTGTCAGCAGCTCCTTAAGCCTCCAAAATGACTCCACGCATTTATCTGTCCAAACAAACTTCTTGTTCTTCTTTTGCAATTTCGTGATCGGATTTGCTATCTTTGAAAATACATCGACGAACTGTCAATAGTATCCTACTAAAACCATGAAGCTACGCACTTCCGGGACATTCAGTCACGCAGGCCATTCCATAATAACCTCGACCTTTGTTGGATCCACGGTGATACCTTCGTCAGAGATGACATGCCCTAAGTAGTGAATCTTCGATTGGTAAAACGATCATTTAGACAATTTCCCAAATAATGTTTTCTCTCGCAGACACTGTAGTACCAAGCACAAGTGCTCGTCATGCTCCTCCATCATCTGAGAGTAAATCAAAATATCGTCAGTGGATACTTGGACGAACTTGTCCAAGTACTCGCGGAACACCCTGTTTATCAAACTCATAAATACCCCTGGGGCGTTTGTTAGTTCAAACGGTAAAACAATAAATCGTAATGTCCAAACCTCATCTTAAAGGTGGTCTTAGGGATGTCATCCTTGTTGATCCGTAATTAGTGATACCCTGATCTCAAGTCGATCTTTAAAAACATCGTCGCACCCTTCATCTGATCAAATATATCATCAATCCTTGGCAATGGATATTGATTCTTGATCATTGCCTTTTTCAAATGATGGTAGTCAATGCAGAGTCTCCATGACCCATCCTCCTTTCATATGAAAATAACAGGCGCACCCCATGGTGACACACTTGGACGTATAAGTCCCCGATCCAACAACTCCTTCAGTTGCATTCTCAACTCCTATAACTCCGGGGTCCACATCTGATAAGGCGTTCTAGCTATCGGTTCAGTCCTGGGTTTTAGGTCTATGGTAAACTTCAATTCCCTCTCCGACGACATCCTAGGTAACTCCTCTAAGAAGACGTCCACAAAATCTCTCACCACTGGAAGGTGTTCTAGACCTTTTGCTACTCCCTTTTCATTTAACGCAAGGATCACATAAAGCTTACACCCCTTGCGCATGATCTTTCGTAGCTACAAGGGAGAGATGAACCTCAGGGAAACTCCCTGGCTCCAACCTAAAATCACACGTATCCATCCCTCATCATCGACCAAGCTTAGCCATTTCATCTTACAGTTGAGTATCGCCTCATGTGATTCCAACCAATCCATGCCGATCACGACGTCATAAGATCCTAATATCATGACATATAGGTTGGCCCTGGTGACAAAATCTCTCAGGTTAAGGGTACAACTCGTAACCTTCCCTCCAACCTTATGTTTGGCTCCCGAAGACATCTCTACAAAGATAAACTCATCTTATTCGACTTCCTTTACCTTCATCCGTTTTAGCGCTGCACTTGAAATGAAACTTTTGGTAGCACCAGGATCTTTCATAATACTAAGGGTCTGGTCAACAACGGTAAGGAGTCCGCTGCTGAGGTGTTGGTCGTCGAGGTGTAGTGAAAGTGGATCCTCTCTGGAAGCCACAACATCTTGGTGAAATTCTAGATGGTGTCTGATGCTGTTGCACACCAGATGACACCTACCCTGCAGGTTTAGCTGGATTTCTACTCTAAACCCCACTAATAATCTCCTCCTCTGTTATGATGGCCTTCTGAATGACCTTATGAAAGATTTGAGGTTTCAAAATCCTAACCTTTGCACGAATGATGACATTAAGGCCCAACATGAACCTGTTGACCTTAAGTTTCTCGATATTCAAGTGCGGAGCATACTGAAGTAGCCCCAAAAATGGGCCTCATCCTCGGGCACCATACGACCGCCCTGTCACAAGGCATTGAAATCATTGAGCTGATGCTCATTGAATTCCTCAGAAAGATACCTCTCCTAGAACCGTTCCTCGAACAATTCCCATGAAACGTCTTCGACGACCATGTTCAATTGTGGGAGGAGCATCTTCCACCATAGAAGAGCGCTCCCCTTCAGTTGAAAGACCGCCATGTAGACCTTCATGCTGGAGGTTGTAACCACGAAGTGTGAAGCACAATACCTTGCTCTAAATCCATGCTTCGATGACTCAGTTGTCCACGACACTCGTAGGCTTGAGAACTCATCCCTCTTGAGTTCTCGATGAATTCTAACTGTACTGGCTGGGGCACGCTGCAAACCCTCAGGGGTACAAGCACCTTGACCTCATCTCAGTACAGATGGTGAATCAAGGCCTCTAACAATCTCTGGAAGGACCTTGTCAGACCATCATCATCCATTATGAAAATCAGATCTAGCCCAAAGACTTGTTCCTCCCATTGGGGTTTAGACTCCGAGGGCGCGGGCACCTTGGGAGGCATCACACCTCCTTCCACGACACCATGCTGCGAGCCTTTGTGGTGTCCTCTAATCGAGATCACCACATGGACACATTTAAAGTTTTAAATAGCACTCGATTAATAATCAAGGGTTTACCACAGTGAAAATCCCCACGATCCACAGTCGTTCCCAAACGTTATGACCACATGCGATGCTTATTAAGTGCATTTTTTTTTTTTTTATCAACATTAGCTAACAAGAATCAAGGTGCATTTTGGTTATGTTACTAGTTTTGTTTCAATGCCAACTGTTTTCCTTTTTGTTTCAATACTCGATGGTTTGATTTTCTTTTGCAAAACTCCATTAGCACTCTTGGTTCAATTCTATGTCTTTATTCTTTAATATAATATTAATTTATTCACTCGTCATTTATTAATGTCCACGCTATGTATAATTTGTGTTGCCTTACACATAGCCTTAATGGCTTCCTACACCATAGGACACTGAATGATTCAATCCAAACTACTCTATTGGTTGAGTGTTTTTGGAGGTTGACTATAATGAAATTGGTTTGTAACATGTTGAACTATTCAGTAGATTAATGCATACATCGATATAAGTGTATTCTCATGGAAATTAGTGAAACTTCTTGAATCATTATTATTAAAACATAAAGMCAAACTTCGCTTAATTATCCTAATTCTCCTCATTAACAAAGACTCTTAGGATCTCTTGCCTTGGTGTGGTTACAATTACTTCTTTTACATTGCTTCTTTTAACAATTTTAAGATTATAATAATTAGGAAGATTTTACACTCACAAGTTTCACTTAATCCCTTTTATGTAATGCTAGAAAGTCCAAGGACTATGTCCTTCTGGGATGCATTCAAATACTACAGTAATCAACCGTTTCGTCAAAATAGAGATAATTATGTTTTTATTTTCTCTCCTTTTTTTTTAATTTCTTTTATCAACTATTTGTATTTAGTCGACCAATCTGGGTAAAATAGAAAGCAGTAAGGTTTAAATGGATCTATACGATTAAATGGTGCTCCTTAAAAATAAGTAGGATTATAATGGATGAGTTATATAAAACTTTATTCTCAAGATTTTTGAAACATTGTTAAAATTTTGATATTCGTTTTACACATGATTACAATTACCTGTACAACTGACAACTGAGATCTGAAGATTTTGAGTGAAAAATAAACCACCAGTTTCCAGTAAAACCCAATCAGGATAAGGCCACATATTTTTGAACAAGATTAAGATGACACGTGGTCAAGGATGACAAGCATCAGAAATTTGGGCGTTTCTGAAAGTCACCAGATTCTCCTCCTTTCCCTCTCAATATTTAACCTCACCTCTATAATGACTGCCTGAAGACTAAAAATAGATTTTTAAGTTTTCGATTTCCTCTCAGAATATCTCAAGCCTTTGTACATTCCAGTTGGAATACAAGAATCAAGGATGGAAATAAGGAATCATTTCTTCGAGGATGAAGATGAAGAGAGGCTAGAAAATCCCTGCCATTACGGACTCACAGAAATCAGAGCCCCAAATTATTCTATTCTTATTCATAAAGTAATAAAATAATTAAAAACCAAAAATTGAATTTAACCGGATGGTTAATATTGAGTAAATATAACTTTATACAACAAGATGAGAGCCATAGGATACACGGCCAAGCGCAAGGAAAAAGACGTTTTTATAGTAAATCATTTTAAAAAAAACGTGATTCAGGAAGATGAGATCCATAAAAGTATATTGAATCGTTGTCTGTACAAAACACTGTCATTCCCACATAGATGATTTCTTTGTCATTTAAAAACATTGTCCCAATAGCATTTCTACCTAAACAATAATGGTTGTCAACAATAGGCTATCAATCAACAATCATTTATGGAAAATGTTGGTTAGACATCGCTGAGTAATCAAGGCGAATGCACCCTGACTGTGTAAAACTGAAATCGTGGTAAATTAAGTGAAATTGTTGTGTATTATGAGATGAAATCATTGTCTCTACAATATAGATTCATTGTCTAAAAGTTACTAAATCTCTGTGTAAGAAATGCCAAACATTTCGTGTGGTGAGTGTTATGTAAAGGATGTGTGTTGGGCCACCAAATCGCAATAAGAAATCATGTGATAGAGCCACATAATAGAGCCAAACCAAGGTTGTGTAATATACACTTTAGAAGTGAATTTAAAATGCTAAGAAAGTGGATCGAGGCCCAACAATTTCGCCCTGGTTAGAGAATAAGGCAGAGCATAAACATTTCAAGCTAGACGTATGTAGATTCACTTGTAAGAGGGACGAGACCATCCATCTCTGTTGGAAATTATCACCCAACCAAAAGTGATGGGAAATATCCAAAAATAAAAACATAGACATATTGTTACCAATGCATACAGACTAAGGATATCAACCAGTAGATGCTTAGCCAACCTTTTAACTGATGTGAAATACGGATCAACAATAAAATCTGTCGTTTAACATTTAAAAAGGAAATCATTGTCTCAAACACTATGGTAACCATTCACAAATAAAGCACAAGATAAAACATTCAACATTTAATCAGTCAAATAAGAGAGAAAATTCTAGGAAGGACAAAGGGATAAAGCACAGAGATAATCATAAAAAACACAAAGACACTCAACAAAATAAGGCACAAGGACTAATCATTCAACCAAGAATCAATCAACGCGGAGATAAGTAAGGGTAGGTAGCTGGGTAAAGAAAATTATCCTTCGCTCATCATCCACGCACAGAAAAGCAGGGCATTAGAATCTATAGGTCTATTAACACCGAAGTGATGACCATCGATTTGATTCCTGGTCGACTGCTCAGGCTTGGACTGATGATCTAGGGATAAGGGTAGAAGATAAAACATAATCTCTTCATAATGATCAATAAATAAAAACAGAAGAGTCATAGAAATCAGGGATCGGGTTGCCAAGGAAATCAATTCAAAAGTAGTGAGCGTAAAGCTATGATGACTTTAAGCTCTCGATTAAAAATGATGAGTAAAACACATTTCTTTAAACAATAGAAATACATTAATGAGAGTGCAAGAACAATATTAATCTACCATTAAGAAGAAACACATACGTACCATAACCCAAGGCGACAACTCCGAATCCTTGTCCCGCACACACTCTGTCCATTTCTCGCTTGTCGATTGATGTGACCTCACCGGTACCTCCCACCCAACGCTAGGGGTACTCTTCTTCCCCTCAGCCCCTCAAGCTGCAAAGGGGCCACACACACTAAACCAAAGAACAACTAGCACCCAACTCATCTGGCAAGGTTGATCTACCACTCGTTACCCGAGCTCGGTATCCCAACTCCCACAACATAAGTCAGTCAAGACTAGAATTCCGCAGCGTAACGTTACACATCCAGATCTGATCCATGGTCCTCCTCCTCCATCCTTTTTATAGAGTTTCTAAGTGATTTCTTTCCCAAATTCCCATTTAATTTATTTTTCATTAATTTAATTCAGAAAAACCTCCCCCGTACACATGTCACCCATCCCCCTAGTTGCACCAAAAATTAATTTTATTAATTATTTAATTACTCCTATTTCTCTCACCCACCTAAAAATATTCCTAAAATCGCTCCTTAGTGTCCCCATATTCCCTTACACATTTTAAATGACTTACGCCTTTACTAAATTCCTAGTTGAGTTCATAATTAGAAAGTTCTTAAAGGAAAGATTCCTTACTAAGTTAGTCATTCAAGTTTTTCTTTACGTTTCCCTTTTTCTTTATGTTTCCCTTTTTTCCCTTAGTTTCCTATTTCTTTTAAGTTTCCCTCTTTTCCCTTTTTATCTAAAACTCGAATTAGAAAGTGTAGAAAAACCACCTCTTTCTCTTTTTAATTAATAAAATTTAATGAACATATGTAGAAAAACAATCATTTCCTTTTGAAAAAATTTTAATTCCCCAAAGTAATTTGATTTTAATAAATTAATTGAATTTCTTACCCCCTTCTCGTCACATGTTTAATTACGATTATAAGGACTGGAAAGATCCTACATCTAAGGCAAAAGACAAAACTACATGCCCGATAAGGACCTCAAAGTGTAGATCCATAGATTCACACTGCACGCCCAAAGGATGGACCTCAAAGCTCTATCCCAACCACCAAAGAGAAACAAAAAAAACCCAACAACCGCAACACCAAGCTCCATATCCAAGGCCCCAGAACCATAACTTGACCACCAACACACTGAGAAAGGGAGCCATCGAAATCCTTAGATGGGTTCTTTGAGAGGCATTCCACCAAACTCGTCAAAGTCCAGAGAAAATAATTAACCAGACCTGGTAGCATCCACATACCAGTCCACTGGCCGCGCAAGCAGGTGACACACCAGAGTAAACCCAAACCATCGAGAGACTGGGACACGAGAGAAAAGGAACCGAGCATCCACGGGGACAAAGCCACATCCAAGGGATCATAGAGAGAAAAGAGGCACCCATGAAGAAGCATCTGCGGGAGGGGTTGCAACCAGGAAAACCCTAGCCGCACCGCACACACACACACATATATTCCCTTACAAAATAAAATCTTAGACTTAATTTAAATATTTCAAAAATACAATATCTCTTGTATTAAATATCCAAAAAAATATAAAATTAAAATTAAAATTGATAAGTGCATGTTATTTAATTTTTTAAATTATAATTTAAAAATAACATTTCAATTTTTTAACAAAGTTTTTAAAATTTATTTTAACTTTTTTTCATAAATCTTAAAAAACAATAAAAAACAATAATAGAAATAGAAATTTTCATATAAAAGATATCAAAACTTTGAATCTTCAAAAACCTCAAAACTCTAATAAAAATAATACAAATGGACATTCCATTGTAGACATTCCACTATGGGACACAATTTATTTTGTTTTATTTGTAAATATTATTAGAGACTAAGCCTTTCATAAACAAAGAATCTACTTGTTTCATCTATCCATATTTGTTGTATCTACGTGTGTAGACCTATTTTGTATACTAAAGTGTAATACTTTTAAAATTTATTCTTATTCATTTATAATTTTGTAAGTATTTGTTATTATTTTTTAACGATGAATTGATATTTTTAACATGGAGATATTAGTCATTCAAGGAAAACACATAGAGAAGGAATTTGTGTGAGAAGCCTAGTCAATGAAGAAACATTATTTGAATTTAATAAGAGATGAAGATGATTGGCATGGTTGAGAAGCTCAAACTTGGATG
>SNQJ01S0029365.1:104771-116785 GCA_010110895.2 Picea sitchensis | reverse complement strand
CCATGGTACAGTGAAGCTTGCGAGTTCGAGGAGCCCGCAGTAGAATTGTAGATTGCCAACGCAGCAACTGCCGCCATAAAATTGGCTAAGTATGGAAAGCAATAGCGGTCGATCGAATTCCTGGTGTGATTATATAGATGGAGATAAAGAAGTCAGCCTGCCAATGCTGTAACCGAGATCACAAAAATGCAACCAAGTATATAACCAGAGAGCCATAATATAGGGGAAGAAGAAAAGGGAAAAAGGACAAAGGAGTCGGCGGTGGAATTGTAGATCACAAAATTTTTGAGTACAAGATGTGAAACTGGTAGTCAATAATGTGTCTGCAGAAGATGCAAGTCCCCGACATTCAACTTGTATCGTTTCGAACATTTGAATGCATAATTTGTAACACGGAAGAGCGGACGATGTTGGAACCCAGTAGTAAATTTGTATATTGCACAGGATGCAATGCCACCTTTTCGTACCTCTGTGTCTAGTTGTCACTACTAAGAGCTAATTTAGAATTGAAAATAATTTTTTAGATTCTGTTAAATATTTCATAGGGAATAACATCCGTAAACAATGGAAATTTCCACCCTGCCAGCCCTGCATTCCATGTGTGAATTTGTATATTGTGGAACTAGAAGCAATATTTGGAGGACACAAAACAATAGAAGTGCAATGTTGAGTCAGCCAGTCCACAAGTCCACTTGTAGATTTGTATATCGTGGACTTTTGGGTGCTATTTGTAACACACGCAACAATGGAGGCCCAATTTTGAGCCGCCCACACGAGAACCCGCGATAAAAATGTCGCTAGGTATGGAATGAGGAATTCCTACATGCTCTATAAGATATCATGTCCATACTTTATAGTCCCATAATACACGGGAAGAAAAAAAGGGAAAAAGGACCGAGTAGTTAGCAGTGGAATTGTAGATCATGAAAATTTAGAGTGGAAGATGTATATAATAGAACAAAAAGAAACAGAGTTCAATTGCGCCAACTAGGCAACCGCGGGCATAAAATTCACTAAGTATGAAAAGGAACATCTGGCGGTCCAATTCGCCATGCGAGGATATAGATGGAGATGAAATTGGTCCCAACTCGACAATCGTGGACATAAAATTTTCCAAGTATTGAAAGCAACAATGGTCGGTCAGATTCACCATCTGATTATATAGATGGAGATAAAGATATGTCAACCCACCAACGCTGGAGCTGCATATTTCATGAACCCAACAAGAGGAGAATCCAAAACAGGCTGAGAAGGTGTCTGTAGAAGAGGCGAGGCCCATGCCTTCTAATTGTATTGCTTCAAACATTTGAATGCATAATCTGTAACATGGAAGAGCGGACGATGTCCGGTAGTTAATTTGTATATTGCGGAGAGTGCAATCTCAACTGTTTCGTACCTCTGTGTCCAGTTGTCACTACTAAGAGCTAATTTAGTATTCTAAATATTTTTTCAGATACTGTTAGATACTTCATAGGGATTAACATCCATAAACAATGGAAATCTCCACCCTGCCAGTTCTGCATTCCGTGTGTCAATTTATATATCACGAAACTGGGAGCATTGTTTGGAGGACACAGAACAACAAAAGTGCAATCTTCAGTTAGCCAGTTCGCAGGTTCGCTTGTCAATTTGTATATCATGGAACTCTGGGTGCTATTTGTAGGCCACGGAACAATGGAGGCCCAATTTAGAACCTGCCCGCCTGAGAACCCGTGATCCAAAATGTCGCTACATATGGAATGCGGAATTTGTACATGCTCTATAAAATATCATGTCCATATTTTATAGTCCCATAATACACGGGAATAACATAAGGGAGAAAGAACGAAGGTGTTCACAATGGAATTGTAGATAATACAGGGGAAGAAGAGAAGGGAAAAAGAACTAAGTATCTCGCAGAAGAACATCTATTGTTTGATTATTAATGAAAATTCTTGTGAAAAACTGTTGAGTTATGACCAGGTAAGGCATAAATTGCAGATCACAGAAGTATCTTCCGTACCACTATGTCCACTTGTCACTACTAAGAGCATTGTTGATGTATATCAGGAAGGACACGAAGTTGTTGGGGATGAAAAGAAACAACAGATACTTTGAAGGAACTTAATGTATACGAGGAACCCGTGGTGGAATTGTAGATCATGGATGTTTTGAGTGCAAGATGTATATAGTGGAACGATAAGCAACTGGGTTCGCAAGCATCAACCCCATAGAGACGAGCATACAATTGGCTAAGTATGGAAAGGAACAATGGTCGTTCGGATCCATCGTGCAAGGATATATATGGAGATGTTAAAGCATGAATTGTAGATCACAGAAGTATCTTTCGTACCATTGTGTCCACTTGTCACTAGTAAGAGCATTGTTGATGTATATCAGGAAGGACGTGAAGTTGCTAGGGATGGAAAGAAGCAACATATACTTTGAAAAAATTTAATGTATACGAGGAAGTCGTGGTGGAATTGTAGATCACAGATCTTTTGAGTGAAAGATGTATATAGTGGAACGATAAGCAGTTGGGTTCACAAGCGTCGGCCCTGCAGCGATGGGCATAAAATTGGCTTAGTATGGAAAGGAACAGTGGTTGGTCATATTTGTCATGTGAATATACAGATGGAGATGAATATATGTCAGCCTGCGAACCCTGCAGCCACCCATTATATAAAGACAACTAAGTATAAAAACAGAAAGCCATAATGGACGAGAAAATCAAATGGCCAGTTCGTATGCACTGATCCGAAAACCGCGACCATAAAATTGCCTAGGTATGGAAAGGTACATCGGTCGGTCAGATTCATCATGTGAAGATATAGATGGAGATGAAGATATGTTAGCCCGCAAACCCTGCAACCGCCCATTATAGAAAGACGACTAACTATAAAACCAGAAATCCATAATGGATGGGAAAAGAAAAAGGGGAAAAGAGATAAGTATCTGAGTGTCGAAAAAACCTTTTTTTTTTTTCCATTTATTAATGGCAATGTTTTCGAACCTCTGTTGGGTTATCACTAGTAAAAGCATTAAGTGCATATCACTGAAGTTATTTGGCTGCAACATGTATATGACGAAAGAGGGGACATAGGTGTTGGGTACCGCGAACCCAGGGCTTGGTGCCCAGATAACTAGCTCAGTATTGGCCAAGACAAAGTTTTGATATCTATTTCAATATTTTTCATACTAGTATCTATCAATGGAGGAAGTTTTCATATTTATTTGAATAGTATTCATACTAATATATATATTAATGGATTGGTTCTGTTTCAAATGCAAATGATATCCCAATTTGCAAGATGCTCTTCGGCTCACAAATTTCGTTGAAACCACAAAAATTTTGACTGCAAGATGTACATAGAGCAACAAGAAAAATGAATTTTCATTCTGGTCTCAGCGAGATAAACTCCTTATCATCTTGTATTCGTTGCAATGACATCAACAAACGCTGACTCTGCATAAAAATCAATATCTAAATTAAATTAAATGCAATCAAAATTCGGTGTAACTTTAAGTAATTAAAGCATAAATTGCAGGCTATGGAAGTTCTTAGGCTGCAAGACGTATATGATGAAGCAGTGGACATAGTTTTTTAATACCGCAAACCCAAACATAATTGCCTAAGCTTTGCCGAAGAGGAAGTTTTTTTGTATTTATTCCAATAGTACTGATATTAGTATATATGCACGGATATTATCAAATAGAAGAAGGTGCAATATATCCAACATACTTCATAGGAACATTGTGTCAACAATTCAATCACCTTGTTGTAGCTCATTAATTGATTCTATTTATGGAACCCAAAGAATGGGAGCAGGACGGGTCCTCCAATTTCTTTCTTTAAATACAGGGTCGTCGCCACATAAGTATGGCCTATGAAAATTTATTCTTAAATGTAAAATGTAAACAAAGAACAGATCATGTTTTATTTAGATTGAAGTAGTGGGAACCAGAAACAAAATCCTGTCCTTCATGTTTAACGACACAGGGGAAGAAGGTACAAAATACAATTAAAACAAATCCCAGAAATTGGAAAATACTGTTAAAAAATAAACCAAAATTATTCTATATTCAAATAAGATGGGCTACAAAATACAACTGAGGTTATTTGCGACAACGATTGTGATTTCACCTGCCATCGACCAATAAAAAATATGTACATTTATGAAGCTTCTTCACAGTTTTCTTGACAATCAAACTCTTTATTTGTAAAAAACGAGTTGAATATCAATTTTGGGTTTTCTACTTAATCAGTGCTGCCAAGTACATCTATCCCAATTTTTTGAATACCTTCTCTCTTCTAGATATGGCATGCTTGCAATGGTTTCTTATTCAACATTCCATTCTTTGTCAAGTATTAATTTCCCTCTGTCGTCGAAAAGTTGGGGTTTAAGGTGATTTCCTTGCAATGTTCCTGACCCTTGACATCCGAGACAACTTAGAAATATGGTTTAGGCTGATTTCAAAGTGGACGGAGTCGTTTTATGTCACAACAGCTAAGGCGGGGGAAAAAAATTCAAGTACGTAATGATTGGTATTCTCCCTGTATTCGATTGTTTGGTTGGTTGAGAAGCTTGCCTGAGAATTTGTATGTGGAACTTCTTTTCTTTATTACAATAAATTGGAAGAAGTGCCCAACTCAGATGCAAAATGAAACTCTATTGAGGTACATTACTTCTTCGGGTAGTAGAGGTGTGGCAAGTGCATCAAATGTTGCAGAATGCACCAGCACAGGTCTGGAAAGTGTATCAAATGTTGTAGATGGCATCATAATATATATTTACTCATAGCGGTGGAGGTATGGTGGCCCACAGAAAGGTTTGGAATGTTCGTAAGTGACGCCAAATATGTGGAGTCTGCAACTACACCCATAGGAAACCAAACAAACATTGACAAATAACATAGCTTTCTGTCAAGTCGGCTACCAGACCCACATGCAGGTCATCAAACTATGAAGTAGAAACTTTTGTAGTGATAATATGTCATTTTATGCACCCATACAGTTTCTGTTACCCGCCTCCGACGTAGACAAATACTTGTGCAATCTCTAGAATTCAATACAGTTGCCAAATCTGTGTTGTTGGAAGAAGCTATATACTTAAACGAAGAACTATTTTGCACGTGACCTCAAAATCCATTACAATTTCCAGTAAGAAAACAAAGAAGTTCAACCAACAAATCTCTAGGCAGCCTTTTCAACCAACCAAAGCATCAAACACAGGGAGAACACCAACCAAAACATACTTGTTTTTTCTTTTTCGTCCTCTCTGAGTTTCTCTTGTATAACAGATTTTTTTTTTTTACTCAAAGGTCACGTCACATAAAACCAGTATCTCTTCTTTCATCTGCCCCTCAATCGCATCTCTAAGTTGTCTTACATGTCCATGACCAGGAACATTAGAATGAAGGCACCCTAAAGCACAACTCTTTGATGATAGAGAGAAATGGAATTAAGTATTTAAAAGCAACGTTGGATGGTCTTCCTTAGATTTTGTGTTGATTCATTTTAATGACAGATATTCTCGATATTTTCATTTATTAATGCCAATCTTTTTTAATATGTATGCTCAATAATGACTAGCATCACGTATTAAAATTCCCATATCCGAGCAGATTCTCAAATATGACATCTAAGATATGCACAATATTAAAGAGGGACATGACGTCAAGGCCTTTGTGAGTGACACGTTTGTGAAATATGCTGAAGCTTTTAAGAAAACTAAAAATGCACAAGCAAAAAAATAAAATAAAAAGTATTTCACAAATTCAAAATGCAGGAAAAAATAAATTACCAGATCCCATAATCTTCCCCTGTCTATTCATTTTAATATGAGATGTCCTTGAGATTTCTAGTTATCAAAGCCCATCATTTCAAAAAGCACAATATTAAAGAGGGACATGATGTCAAGGCCTTTGTGGGTGACACGTTCGTGAACTATGTTGAAACTTTTAAGAAAACTAAAACTGCACAAGCAAAAAAATAAAATAAAAATTATTTCGCAAATTCAAAATGCAGGCAAAAAGAAATTACCAGATCCCATAATATTCACCTGTCTATTCATTTTAATGGGAGATGTCCTCGAGCTTTCTAGTTATTAAAGCCCATCATTTCGAAATGCACAATATTAAAGAGGGACATGACGTAAAGGCCTCTTTCGGCAACACATTCGTGAACTATGTTGAAGCTTTTAAGAAAACTAAAACTGCACAAGCAAAAAAAAATAAAAAAATATTTGCGCAAATTCAAAATGCAGGCAAAAATAAATTACCAGATCCCATAATATTCGCCTATCTATTCATTTTAATGGGATATGTTCTCGAGCTTTCCAGTTATTAAATCCCATCTTTTCGATCATGTCTGGTCGGTTCTGACTTTTCAAAGCATATTTAATGTGTATTGGGAAGTGCTGACGGTAGCAAGGATGGAGCTCTATGTAATAGACATTACTATTATTTTTATGTTTCCGTCGACGAGCGTATGTAAAACATACGTAAAGAAAAGTAATTCGAGAATGCTAGTTTTTTTGCACGAGGCCTTGAAATTCAAATAGCCTGCAAGTCCGATTGTCAATTTGTATATTGCGGAAATCTCCG
Organism: Picea sitchensis; assembly: GCA_010110895.2. NCBI lineage: Eukaryota > Viridiplantae > Streptophyta > Pinopsida > Pinales > Pinaceae > Picea > Picea sitchensis. Next base: position 110,200 of record SNQJ01S0029365.1, on the reverse strand, counting down.
TGCTATTTGTAGGACACGGAACAACAAAGAACGAACTTAGAGCCCGCCACCCCAAGAACCCACGATCCAAAAAATGCTTACTATTTTTTTTGTCTTTTTTGTCCACCAGAGTATGTAGAACGTATGTAAAGTAAACTATTTTGATAATGCTAAATTTTTTGGACATGACGCCCTTCAAATTCAAATAGTCTGCAAGTCCGATTGTCAATTTGTATATCACATAACTCTTTGATTGTCAATTTTCAGCCGCCTACCTCGAGAACCCGCAATGCAAAAATTGGCTAACTATGGGATGAGGGCTCCATGCATGCTTTATATATCTACTTTATAAAATTACATATTTCCTATGTTTAATTTATGTTGTTCAGGAAACCTATAATTTGATAAATTTCAATGTCTTCTGTCCAGGAGCCCTTCTTTTAAAGAAAACTAATTTGGAAATGTTAATGTATACACCATAGTTCAATACAACCTATCCGCGAAGCCGTGTCCATAAAACTGGCTAAGTATGGAACCAAACTACGGTCGGCCATAATGATTGTAGAAATCTACATGCTATTTGCAGGGCACAGAACAACATAAGCCCAATTTTCAACCCGCCACCCCGAGAACCCATGATCATTAACTTATCATGACCAAGAAACCTATAATTTCATAAATTACATTATCTTCTGTCTAGGAAGCCTTCTTTTAAAGAAAACTATTTCGGGAAAGCTAATGTATACACCGAACACGACCTATCATGGTTCAATAGAAGTTATTCACAAATCCGCGTCCATAAAACTGGCTAAGTATGAAAATGAATGATGGTCGCTCGGAATGACCACATAAACACGAGAAACTAGAGTCAAACACAGTTTACAAGAAGAAAGTAAAAGGCAGAGAAAAGCTATATCTCCCACACAACAAAATGCAATATCATAACTATTAAACATAGTAACACAAAATCCATGGAAAAAGCATCGACAGCTATGAAATATATTTTGAGGTCGACAAACTCTATTTCAATGCGTAACAGATGCAATTTACATCGCCTGCAATTCTTTAGTCTGTTATTTTATCTTAATAATCCCAATTTGACTTATGTTGTTCAGGAAACCTATAATTTCATAAATTACATTCTCTTCTGTCCAAGAGGCCTTCTTTTAAAGAAAGCTAATTCGGGAAAGCTAATGTATACACCGAACACGACTTGTCATAGTTCAATAGAACCTATTCGCGAAGCCGCATCCATAAAAATGGCTAAGTATGCAACTGAACGACCGTCGCTCGGAATGACCACAGAAACGCGAAAAACTAGATTCAAACACAGTTTACAATAGGAAAGTAAAAGGGAGAGAGCAACTATATCTCCCACACATCAAAATGCAATCTCATAACTATGAAACCATACTAGCACAAAATCCATGGAAAAAGCATCGACAGCTATGAAATATATTTTGAGGCCAAAAAACTTTGCTTCAATGCATAACAGATGCAATTTACATCGCCTGTAATTCTTTAGTCTGCTATTTTATCTTAATAATCCCAATTTGACTTATGTTGTCCAGGAAACCTATAATTCCATAAATTGCATTCTCTTCTGTCGAGGAGGCCCTCTTTTAAAGAAAACTAATTCGGGAAAGATAATGTATACACCGAACATGACATTTCATAGTTCGATAGAACCTATTCACGAAGTCGTGTCCATAAAAATGGCTAAGTATGCAACTGAACGATGGTCACTCAGAATGACCACATAAACACGATAAACTAGAGTCAAACGCAGTTTACAACATGAAAGTAAAAGGGAAATAACAACTATATCTCCCACACAACAAAATGCATTCTCATAGCTATGAAACCATAGTAACATAGAATCCATGGAAAAACCATCGACAACTATGAAATATATTTTGAGGCGAAAAAACTCTGCTTCAACGTGTAACAGATGCAATTTACATCGCCTACAATTCTTTAGTCTGTTATTTTATCTTAATAGTATTCTATGCAAACTACAGTGCAAAAAAATGTAACCACAGATCCAACCATAGATGCAACATACCAACATTGCAAACCCTGGGCAAACAAGAACAAGCACCAAATAAGAATTCAACTAAGAAGAACCAAAAGGCCCAAGTGCAGGCGCAGGACCAGAACCCTGCAAATTTGAATCAAGCAACAATAAACAACATACAACGAAGAAAGAAGCGAGCAACAACCACTCCCCCAGGAACGATGTTGTTCCAATCGCGATGGAAGAAACACAAATGTGCAAACTGCAACAACACAAATAGGCAAGCAACAACAACGACAACATGCAAATAAGAAATCAGTGGCATGCAAAAAACAAGCATGGACCACTAAACCAGCAATGTCGCTGGAGCATATAAATTTTAAAAATAGAAGAAAGTTTCTTCTAACAAGCCTGTTAAGTAACCATTCAACACTACCAAGCCTGTTAGGTAAACATTTTAGTCTGTTAGAAATGTACTGTAAACATTTAAGAAAAAATTTCAAAGTGGTAGGTCTCTGATGTATCCCAAAAAAATAATTATATTTTTTGTAACAATAGTTTGAACACCAGAGAATGTATTGGAAAGACAAACTTTGGATATGCCACCATATCAAACATTTCCATAAATTTACCTAGCATAAAATGCTAAACCAAACATTCGAATTAATGCTAGCATTAATCCACCTTCGAGAAATGCATAAGAAAATATATGATTCAAAAAGACCATATACGATCAAATACTTTGGATATGCCAACATATATAACATTGAGAATAGTGAAGCCGACAATAAGACCTCCAATCCCTGTCCAATCAGATCATGACAAATATGATACTTTTTTTATATAAAAATTGATGTTTTCAGTTCCCTGGTTCCAACAATAGATAATATGGAAATATTCGTGGTCAAATGACAGAATAATATGAAGTCAACGATTTATCGATCACTATAGTCCCTCTACGCCTATGACAAGGACTAATAACATAAATATAACACATTTATTGAAAACTAAAATCAATATTACATAGTTATACCCATAGTTGCACAAAACCGCTTCCGGTATTTTCAATATCTCTAAAATTCATTATCGAAGTTTCGGGAGCTTGGGAACTAGCAAGGAACATCCCCAATTGGGTGGAAACTCTTTTGGGAACTTGAAATCTTTTTGGGAGCTTCAACATTAAGGAAATGGGAACTTGGGAACCAGTTTCCTAAAAAAATAAAATTAAATTAGAATTATATTAAATTAAAATGTAAATATTTTTATTCCATTATTACAAATATTTTCTTTATATTTATTCAAAATATCACTATAAAACTAGTAAACTACAAGTAAATATTATTTCAAAAATTAGTTAAGTAAAAAACTTAATAATACTCAATTTATAGTTGTGGATATGAAAAACTTTTAATGTATATATGTTTTCCTTCAAGCTCAAACTGAACATGAAAGTCAAATAAATCAAACCTATCCATGGCAAACATTTTCTCCACTTTGTAGTTGATATGAACCAACCATATCATTGAATTTTATTAGTATATTTTCATATTAGAAGAGTAGTTTATTTTGTTTTTTCCAATAAAAAAAGAGTAATGCTTCAACAAAGATGTTTGAAGTTTATATATGTAAAGTTTAATTTTAAAAAGATGTTAAAATTGTATATATGTATTTTTAATTTTGTTTAGCATTTTCTAATAGAATATTTATGGATATTAAAGTTTATTGTGTTAAATATATTCATATAATTATTAGCACAAATTAAATTAGTAATTTCAATATTGTAGTTGTTGCAATATGAGAAACATTATACTAAATTGACCTTCAATTTTATCAAAATAAGATTTAAAATGTATCAATATCCCTATACATTGTAATGCAAAGTATCATTGTAATCTAATTTTTTTTTTATATATTTGTTATATATTTTTATCAAATTTCTTGTAAATTTGGGGAAAACTTCTACTGGCTCCAATTCATTTTTATTTTATGTAATCATCCAAAAAAAACAAAAATAATTATTTTAATATTTAACCATACATAATAATCATAAATATTAAAATAATAAAAATAAAAATAAAATTTATAAAATTATGATCAAAATAATATTTAAAAATATAAATTATAATTATTAAATTTTTTCCTTGAAAATTACTCTCACATCAATAATATATTTCAATAATCATCACTTTTAATAACTTCTTCTACTATATTTATTTGATTTTTGTGAGTAAGTAGTTATTTAAGATTTATGGTATGGTGTATGTAGTTTTCGTCATTTTACACACACATCTTCGTTACACACATTAGTTTGTATAGGTTTTAATGTCTAGACGATCTTAGTGGAGATACAATAATGTAAGGTGCACATGTCCACGATCTTAGTGGAGATACAATAATGGAAGGTGCACATGTTTTTATAAATTAACAATCACACTACACTATGAACCATTGAAGGTTCCATTTACAATATTGATTGTGATAATCTTTAACATTGGTGTGGTTGACAATATTGATAGTAAGTAGACTATCTTATAGTGGTTTTACTTATTTATTCTTGATAAATAGATGTGATACTCTTATAGTTTTACTTTGTATGTGATACTCTTATAGTTGCTTAGACACTTGTGTCATTTAAGATACAATTAATTTTCCAAGCAACCATGATATTGGGCATAATTGGATACATGAACTTGCAGTGAGGGTGGTTGGAGGGTTTGGAGGGAAATTTAGTTCAAGTGAGAATTAATCCGAATAGGGATGATATTGATAAGAAGGATGAAGGTCCATTCCCATCGAGCTTTTTAGTTGTTTCTCAACCAATATACAACAAACATGTCCATTTCATTTCCTTTGAAAGATGTGGTGAACCCTATGATTCCTATTATGGGCAAGAAGACATAATGGTCTCCTCCAACTTTGTATTTTATCATACATAGGAATTATATTTAGATGAACAAAATTGAATTAATAAAATTAAGTATCTTGTTTAAATCATCACTCATTGAGAGTACAATTTCTAAACTTAGGTTGAGACATGAATGTGAAACTTGATTGATTATATATATATGTATTATTGATTGATCATATATACCTATATAACCTATATATGTGTGGATATATAATAATAAGAAAAAAAAATTAGTGATATACAATATAAATATTGAGTTAAAGTATATCATATGTTTATCATACATAGGAATTATATTTAGATGAACAAAATTGAATTAATAAAATTAAGTATCTTGTTTAAATCATCACTCATTGAGAGTACAATTTCTAAACTTAGGTTGAGACATGAATGTGAAACTTGATTGATTATATATATGTATTATTGATTGATCATATATACCTATATAACCTATATATGTGTGGATATATAATAATAAGAAAAAAAAATTAGTGATATACAATATAAATATTGAGTTAAAGTATA
>SNQJ01S0029365.1:93511-104283 GCA_010110895.2 Picea sitchensis | reverse complement strand
ATATAGGGTTATATATTTTTTCATCATGCCTATATATAAAGGTTGGATATACTCTTCTTATTTTGAGAATTTTACTCCATTATTTGTATTAAGAATTCTTGGAAAGAAAATAAAGTAGGGGAAAATATGTCTAGGGAGAAATGTTGATTTCCATCTAATAATATGTTTAGGTATTTGAGTATAGGCTCAGGGGGTTAGGAAATTAGAGAGGCTTTTTGATTTGGTAGAGGCTATTTCATTTGGTCGCTTGGGAAAACGTTGGAGTAATGATATAAATTTACCATGTAAGAAAAAAAAATTGATTAGACTTTTACAAGGTCAATGAAAGATATAGAGAAAGTCTTTTATGTTGTAGGTATTTTCTTGTTATGAATGTTTTTTATTAGTTATTTCTTTATTTCAGTTAAATTTTATGTTGTGAGAAGTAGGTTGTAAATTGTTGTTGTAACATCATTGCTTTAATATTTAAGAGAGGAATATATTATGTTGTGGTGGAGTGTAGTAATCAATGGAGAAGTATGAAATTTAAAATGATAAGTTGCCGAGACTTATAGAAATTATGTATATATGCGTATTAATATACATTGCCATTTTGATTTATGTTAGGATTACAAGATAATAGATACAAAATAGAGATTATTGCAAATCATATTTATTGGGTATGCTTATGTTTATTTACATAAATCTAATTTTGTCACACTTGGAATTAGGAAGACATGACAAAGAGTCAACAAAGACTCAGGAAATACAACAAAACCTCGAAATATAGTAAATTATGTGCACAAAAAATATGGCGAGTTTGTGGTAAATATGGTGAGTTTGTGGTGACTGTGGCCAATTTGTGGTGAGTATGTTAAGTTGTGAGTTCGATGGGGTGAGTTATCGGTCTAGATAAGACTCAAAATGACTCGTGTGTCTTCGAAGAGTCAAACTACACTAAATAAATCTCATTAAAATTGTGTCTGATCAATTCCCTAAATGGGAGGGGCATTACATATTCCCTATTACCACTATATTAAAAGTTGTTGTATATTAGGGTTAGCAAGCTAGTTGATTTTGTGCCATTACACCATGTACATATCTGTAGTTTAGTATGCTTATGAAAAACCTAAATAACGAAGAATCCGCACATTGATAAATATGTAGGGAGAGAAATGCATGCACAAAACATTAGTGATGAGTATCCATTACCTCATGCATATTGATATAAATGAGATAAAATTTTGGAATTAGTTTTTATCTTCAAAGAAACAACATTCGTGGACATTGTCTACAATGTCTTACAAACACCAAATCTAAATGGAAATTCTAATTTAGGATATAAAGAAAATATAAAAATTCAAATTGGATTTTCATAGATACAAAGGAATGAGAAAGTGTAAGGACCCAACTTGAGTTGCAATTGGAAAAGAAATGACAGATGGTGCATCGAGTAAACACGAATAAGGGTGCATGACAAGTCCATATGTTTGATAGCCTTGTGGGTGGAAAGCATGAGGATGGTTAGGAAAATGCACTAGCACATAGCCTAGGAGGACCAAGGATGGTTTTCAAGTGGTGTGGATGCCCATTGAGGTGTTGCATAGTGGGATTCAATAGAGGATGACATGACTTGGAAATGTATTGGATTGTTTGTGGTATTCATGGAAATGAAATAATGTTGATAAGAGAATGGAAGGTATGTGAACACTTGGAAAACAAAGAACATGATATTCATGGAATGTCATGTGTTGGCCTAGATCGATGACCATATGGTCTCACATTGGAAAGTTGGTTGTTCAAGAATTGATTTCTTAAGGGGGGTAGTGGTGCAACATTGTCTATGGTTGGGTGGCGATGGCGTAGCTTCACCTACAACGAAACAAGAAATATGGAATTCCACATGGTTTACGGTGCCTAGATTGGATTCAGTCAGGACATGTTCGTTAGGCATAGTCCAAGTGATACAAGAAGTTGATGGTCATGCTCAAATAGCATGTTGACATTCGTGTCATTTGGTGACCAATCTTCTTGAGTGGTATGGGAAGCTCAAGTAGAATAAAAAATTTATCCCATGACAAATGGTATCAGAGCCAAGTTTGAATGTAGAAATCACAAAAGTTGTCCTTCACCACCAAAACCCCTTTCATTGAAGGAATCATGGGGTAGAACTTAAGGACCTAAATTGAAGTTCCATTACCAATGGCATTATGGATACCAAGAAAACAAAATTAAGGGTACATGATGAGTCGATACATTTGGTATCCTTGGTCATTGACTAGTCGGTGGTAGCTACGAGATGGTTAGGACGATGTACTATTACATAGGTTAGGAGGACCAAGGATGCTTTTCAAGTAGGGTGGATGATTGATCAGATGAAACATAGGAGGCTTCAACAGAGGATGTAATGACTTGGAAATGTGATGGATTATATGTGTTATCTATGGCAAGGAAAGGATATTGATAAGTGAATGGAAGGCATATTAACACTTAGTGAAGTAGGGACATGATCATCTTGAACTATCATGTGTAGGCCTAGATGGATGACAACATGGTATCACATTGGGTAGTTGATTGTTCAAGGATTGTTGGGTCAGGGGAGGTAACAATGCAACATTGATGGTTGGGTGGTGATGATTTAACATCAGCTATGGTGAAACAAACACTATGAAATTTTGCATGGTTTAAGTAACTTGGTTTGGGTTTGATCAGGACATTTTCGTTACCATAATTATCATATACATGTTCCCTTGGTTTAACCCTATTCCTTCTCAAAAATTTGACAAGCATGTAGATTTGTATTGGTTTGAGGTGGTATTGTAAAAGACCTTTTGTGATTTCCATAGACATATAGGCCACACATCAATGATATAGTACATAATTGGGAAAATTTGAATAAAAATGCTGGACATGTTGATTGTAATCCATTGGTTCTAGTGGATCCAATTGAATTTAAAGAAGAAGTTAAAAATGTACATATAGATTTTAGGGAGCATACTTTGGATATCATTTGTAGATTGTATATGCATATATTTATAAATTAGAATGAGTTTGATATGCTTGGACACAACGATAATGATGTTATGCATAATTGGAACTCTATTTTAGTGGATGGAGACACTTCCAATCATGTAATTCAATTCATGTCTCAAAAGTGAAAGTTGAAGTCCATTGTTCTTAATGAGCATGCAAAGTCTTATTAATTTGAGAGTTTGGGAATTAAGAAAAGAAAAACATATAATATTGTCGTTTTACATTATAGAATAGGAGATAATTTAGTATGTAGGAAAATCCAAGGAACTACAAATGTAGTAAAGTATTAGTTGATTGGAGATGTTAAACAACCCTTGAAATTGAGTGTCTTCCTGAGAAGAGGCCATTACTTCTTTTAGCCTCTACAAGGGTTGCAACTTTCAACATATTTGCAACAATATTCTATTATATGCTTCATATACAAATGAAAGATATAGTTGATTTACAACACTCACATTTAATTACACTACTAGAAGAGATGAAGCATGTCAATTACATTAAAATAGATGAAATACGTTTTATTGGAAGAAGTTTGTTAGCAAAAATTAATGCTTGACTTCATCAAGATTTCCCCCAAAATTCTACTATTCCTTTCAGAGGGAGGTCAATTATATTGGTTGATGATTTGGGACATTTTCCTACATGTGAAAGTCTTGCAAAATAATTATGAAACTCATTCACAAGTGCTTTGACCCTTGATATAGTGTTTAGGAAAGATAGACAAAGCTATGATAAAAAAACGTTTTTGTCATTTGTCTATGAATACTAGGGAAACAATGCCAACTGCAAAAGATTGGAAATCACTTATGACGTGTATGGATACTTCTCTATATTCTTCCATAAAATATTCATTTGATAAGGTCATACATTTGTTTACGACAAATTATGACTTAAAAAATCATGACAAATGTTTTTTGAGATACCTAGATCGCTCCATTTCAGTCATTGTTGCTACAAGAGGAAGAAGAAACTATTCTATTGAGATGAATGGGGAATATTTGGAAATTGAGTTAATTTTTATAGTTGGAGATAAGGTAATTCTTACTTTAATCTTATGGAATAATGCACAACTTGTCAATGGTGATTTTGGAGTTGTAGAACAAATTGTGTATAACCCTAAAAGTTTACCCTAAAACCTTCCACTTGTTTTAGTAAGATTTGATAATTATCTGGGGGTTCCATGGGATGAATCACTTCCTCATAATGTCCTATTAAGTCTATTGAAAGTGGTAATATGAAACAAATTCCATTGAAACTTGTTTGGGAATTAACTATCCATAAGTCACAAGGATTAATGTTGTAGAAAGCTACTATTAATATTGGGAGCAAGAGACACAAGGTATAACCTTTAATACAAGATATTACCTATGGATATAATAAAATTTGAACAAGATAGATTGAAATTGATCACTATGTAATCTATCTATTATTTATTATATGCATTCTATTACTTTCTTACTATTCACTTTCTTCATCATTTAACATTGTTACTTTATTTCTATTCACCTTATTCTTCATGTAAGTTTTCAAATGATATTCTTTATAATGCTCTCTACGTTATAGATGATAATTAGTAAATTTCAAAGGATTAAATTCATCTAAAACATACACATAAATAATGATCATCTAAAGTTTTTATGCAACCACCTATATTTGGAACCAACATAAATCTATCTTAACTCTGTATATATCAAGGGCTAAGATGGATCAAATCCCTTGAGGTGCAAAATTTTTTTTATAATGCAAAACTCTAGAGGATTTGATCCCTCTTAACACTTCATAGATATGGAATTAATATGGATATATGTTGATTATGTAGAATCGGTCATCATTGAAGGCATATAACTGATTACAACAACTTCAACATAGGAGAAAAAGAAACTGGAAGAAACCCACGAAACAAAAAGTTGCCTTTTGTATGCATTATTTTTCTTAAGAAAATATTAAATATGTCCTCTAGAAAGATACAGATTAATTGTTTAACATATTTTGTAAGTATTAGTCATGTTATAATCTTCAAGAGAATCTAACTGCATAATTTCTTTTCATGATTATGATAGAAATCAACATCTCCATTTCATTCACTATCTGCAGATGAGGTGATATGTAAAGGATCATAAAAGGAGGGAGAAACGTCTAGTTGGCACCATAAAGGACTAATTGCCTAACAACCAAAAAATGGGCAGTTGGCACATGTATTTTTGATTTGGGAGAAGCACATGGAGGGGAAAAGGATCCTACTTCGACTAGTGTAAAACTTGTTCTACATATCTAGAATTCAATGTTTAGAATCTTTCTTGAAATTTGATAACCCTAATATTATTCTGAGCCAAAAAGGAGAATGCTCTTGTTTTGATTCTATATATAGTGTGAAAGTTTTTAGAGGACATTTGAATCAAAGATGTCTTTTGCCCAGAGTTGTTAGTAATAGACAAAAATAAAAGTTGCATATATCAACATGGAAGAGCAATCCAAAGAAATTCAAAAGGAATGTTGAGAGAGCATGTTACAAATATAAATTCTTTTATTTTTTATCTTGGAGGCCTTTCAATCTCTGTTAGGTTTGAAATTCCACCTATGGATTTCAGGTCAGAAAAATGTGTACAAATGTCATTGGGCGTATGATGCAGGAGCATCGCCAACACGTCAAGCGAGCTAGCGTGGAAGCGGAGGATAGTTGGATAAGCCAGCACCAAAATTTTGAAAAAACACTTTGAGATTATTGCGCAAGTCTTCAATGAAGCCATTTATGAATGTGCACTTTGTACATTGTAATGGACCTTGAGCGGATAGCTCTCGTCCTTAGGTAGATAGTCGACATTTAATAGATTTAATGTAGTTAGATAGGAATTTAATTCTAGATTTGATAGTTTTAGAGTCCAAGAGGGAAAACGGATATAGACACCCTCCTTTGTACATTGTAACATTAGCATCATTTAGGAAGAGAAGAGCACACAGAGAATTGTATGAAGAACACCCATGTACAGACATTTGAATTAATAGAAAGAGATTTGATTCAAATTCATGGTTTGTGTTGTTTTCTCTGTGTATTGATGTTACGCTCATGAATGTTTGCTTTCTGTTATACATTTTATTTTATATGCTGTGTATGGGATTTCATGGTGGAATTGAGGTCTGGAAGGAAGAGTGAATGAGTTTCAATTGTTTCTCTAATTGAGCCAGAGGATTCCTGCAAGGAGTGCAGTTGAATTGTCCGCAAGGAGTGCGTTGACAGAAGGGTTCAATTAGAGATAAATTTTGTTCTCACTTCCTCGAGAGTACAGTTGGGCACGAAGGAGCCGTGCAAGGAGTGCGTAGGCTGGCTAAGTCTCAGAGTTGCGATTCTGAGCAAGGGTATTGAAGACTGTTGTTGCAGGTGTGCGCAGAGTCGAAGAGCTTCAACGCTTAGACGTTGTTGAAGATTTGTCGCAAGGAGTGCGTGCAGGAGTTCCTGAGAAGATTTAAAGTCATGGGGAAGCTTAGGAGGGATAAGCCTTCAAATGCATGGAAGGGAAAAGCACCGAGAAATTTTTGCCTTGAAGTTTGCAAGGAACGTCGCAGGTTTGTGCGTAGGGTGACGAGTTCTGTGGAAGAACCCTTCGTCATTTCGTGGATTGTATAAGGAAGAAACGTACGGACGAAATTCTCCGAGGAGATTTCGCGAAGCTCCAAGGGTCGTTGAACCCTGCGGGGGTTGCAAGGAGGTTACAGTGCAGGTGTGGAAGAGTTTCAAATCTCAGGAGGGTAGGAGCCATCGATCAGAGTCATGAGGACCGTCAGATCTACACGTGATATCGTATATCGGGATTCAACGTAGAAGTTATTTGACCTCACGAGAAGTGAAGTCATGAGGGAGCCAGATCGTGAGTTTCGGCGTCTCAGACATCGGGAGTTGACGTAGAAGCTATTTGACCTCGCGAGAAGCGAAGTCGTGAGGGAGCGAGATCGTGAGTTTCGTCATTTCGGCGCATCGGGTATCGGTGGTTGGAAACCCGAGTGTTTGGCGTCGCGAGTAGCAAAGTCACGATAGAGACGAAGTCCTGATAGAGGAAAGAGAAAGTCATCACTGACTGACACATCGGGTCTCGGGGATTCGAGAACCCAGTGATCGGCAGTGAACTTGCGAAGCCACGAGTTCCGATCCTCCGATAAGTTAAGAAAGGGGGATCACGAGAAGAGAACTGTGGGTGCAGATTTCCCGATAGGGAATCAGAGGAACCTTTGAGTTCTTCGGGCCGTGAGCGAAAGAAGGTCCTGAGGAAGCAGACGTGCTCCGAGGAGTGCGGCTGCGTCAGCATACAACTCAGTGGTAGAGCATTTGAATGTAGATCAAGAGGTCATCGGTTAGAACTCGGTTGGGCCCTCTATACAATCTTGAAATCAAGAGGTCCCCAGTTCAAACTCGGTTGGGCCCTCTATACAATCTTGAAATCAAGAGGTCCCCGGTTCGAACTTGGTTGGGCCCTCCTTACAATCTTGAAATGTATAATTTGGTTTTGTCTTTGAGCAAACAATTGTTATAAGACTGAAATTACTTATATGGTTTCTAATTTTATGTATATGTGAAAGAAAATATTATTATAAGAACATTGTTAGAAATATTAAATAATTTCTTTAGTAAAAAGAAGATTGTTATAAAATTGAAATTACATTAATATTATTAATGTAGTTGTGTTTTTCATAATCTTCTAAAAAAAACTCACATTCACATTATTTTTTGGTAGATATCAATGTACAGTGTGTAGAGAAAATTATAGACCATATACTAAACCAATGATTAGTGTGTATCAATTGTTTATTACTTGCTAAATGTGCTAAACATTCATAATCTTCCAAAAGATCTTATATCCAAATTATTTTTTGGTAGGTAAAGGTGAAGAAAATTATGCACTAGACACTAGGAAAATAATTTTAATTAGTTTGTACCATATTTTTCTTATGTACATTAGATACCATGGAAATGACACACTAGCAACCATTAATTTAGTGAATAATACATAATTAATTTTCTTCACCTTCAAAGAACATAATTTTCTTCACCTTCAAGAAACAGGGTAAGTGGTTATGGGATATATGGAGCCATGGCTGGTATTACCATGTCTTCCCTCTAACTAGCAGTGCAATAACCACTGCACTTCCTGTGAACTATGTGCATCGTCGATGTACATACTTGGCAGTATGTGAATTTTCGATGCAACATATACCCCCTTCATGGACAATGTCCAATGCATAAATCAATGGTGAACAATGTCAAAAAATTGGTTTATATTGATGGACAATTGGTTTGGATAGTTGGGTTTCATTGATTTCAACCCTTGGAGAGTGATATTGTATATTGATGTCAACCCTTAGAGATTGATGTAAACCCTTGGAGAAGTCCGATAGTGAATTCTGGTAGCACAAAGGTATGGGTAAGGGACCCAAGTTTGTTTGAGGTATAAAGGCATGAAGATCAGTTAATATGTAGGTAAGACTATTTCATATGGATAATACATGTCATGTTATTTCCTATGATATGTGGAATGCCACATAACTCCTTACGGTTAAAGAGTTATGGCCATATGAAGTTGGAGAACCCTCATGAGTTATCTAGAATCCCCTAGAAGATCAAATAAGTCAATTATTCTAGAAGCTCCTAGAAGAAGTGTACTAGTCAAATTGATGGTAACTAGGAGTTAATCATGGGTATAGTTGTTTCATTAAGAAAATAATTAAAAATAAATTAGTTGCAACAAGAAGTTGTGAGTTTGGTAATTATGGTAAAGTAGTTGCGATGAGAAGATTGAATAGTCAAAGTGGTTGACCAAGAAATAAATTAAATAATAAAGTGGTTGCAACAAGAAGTTACTCAAGGTAAAATAAGTTATGAATTGACTAATTATAGAAAAATTAGTTGCAACAAGAAGTTGTGAGTAAAGATAAATTATTTAAATAACAAAGTAGTCAAAGTGGTTGCAACAAGAAGCGATGAGTTTACTATTTATGGATAAGTCAAAGTGGTTGCAAGAGAAATTAATTAAATAATAAAGTTAGTTGCAACTAGAAATTGAGAGATTACTATTTGTGGATAAAGTGGTTGTAAGTGGACAAGTGGTTAGAAGTGGGTTAGCCCTAGAAGAAGGAAGTTGGGTAAACTTAGTTACAAGGTAACCCCTTGAGGAAGCTACTTGGAGAGTAAAAATAAGAGAACAAGGAACTCCCATTAGCACCTGCCCTACCTATTGAATATAATTGAATATCTATTTTGTGAAAGGTCTATTGCAGGTACACATTGATACATCAAGTTACACAAGTATGAGGTAGTAAAGGAGGGTTGATGGTGAAAGTTTTGAAGTTGTAAAATTACTGAAAAAACCCTAGTTTTTTAGGTCTATGCGGGTTGCAGTGGAGGAAGGTGTGTACATACGCAATATGGAGGAGAACATGGTGCATACATACGCAGACTAAAGAATAACAAGTCACGCACAGTTGGGAAAATCCATGAATCTTTAGTAGACGAAGATGTGAGGTCTCTAGAGTCTAAAACAAAACTCCCAGGAAGGTCTACAGTGTTCAGGTACAACATATCTATCTACAGGTTCAAAAGGTATGCCATATTCTTATGTGTAGTTGGATATTGTTTCTTACATGTGATATGGTTATGTGAGATTGAGGATTTTCCCTAGAGAGGTTTTTGAGTTGGTACATACATGAGGTGTATGGTATGATGATGTTGGTACATCTTGATGAGTCATAGTTTGACTTGTTGATACATGTTTGATACACTTCTAGAGGACCTTTCTAATAGTATTGTTGGCACATGGTATATGGATGATGTGGCATAGATATCTTGATATATTAGTAAAATCACGTCTTGGTATTTGTGATGGTTATGATGTATTGTGATGTGCATAGTTGATGCACTTGTGATGGTATAGGTTGTGTGAGTGATTGATGTACATGGTTGATTGTATAGATTGAATGATATAGGTTGATTGGTACAGGTTAGGACATGTTGCAGGTTGATGTGACAAAGGAAACAAAGGTCCGAGTTTCAAAAAGTGAGAACCCTATCCTTATGAAGGTGTACATAGGCCGCGATATAGACATACCACATACATACACAGCCTGCGGTATATATAGGTCGGGTACATATGTGAGTTGCATCATATACAGGTCGCGTACCTGTTGGTTTTTGTTTCTACATGTTGAATTATGGAACATGATTGATTGTAGGCTATTGGTACAGGTTGGTTACAGGTTGTAGACACAGATTGGTACATGTTTACAGTGGTATATCTCATAGGGACAATGTGGCAGTGGTTTCATCATTTGACGCTTATATTTTAGGGCGACAGGAGAAGGACAAAAAATGGAGTTGTAGCCTCCTTCCAGTTGGTGCTAGAGAATCAGGGAGTTGGATCTTCCTTTAGGTTGGATCCTGAGAACTAGGTGGTTGTAGCCACCTTCCAATTGTAGTTGAAGAACATAGGGGGTTGTATCCTCCTTCTAGTTGTAGTGAGATAATTGGGGAGTTGGAGCTTCCCTCAGGTTGTAGCCTAAAAAACCAGGGGGTTGGAGCCTCCTTCCAGTTGGAGCTGAAGAAATGGAAGTTGTTTCTTCCTTGAATGTAATTCTTAAATACATATAAGAAAATAATTATGTGGTTTTCTCCCGCATTGGGTTTCCACATAAAATACTGGTGTACTGTGCATTGTGTGGATGTAACGAACTGCCTCGTTACGACAACTATTCTAGTGACAGGTGCAAAAAAAAATTTT
>SNQJ01S0029365.1:81770-93501 GCA_010110895.2 Picea sitchensis | reverse complement strand
CAAACTTGGGTCCATTACCCAAACCTGAGGTCTCCAACTTCTCATGGCCATAACTCTCTAACCGTGAGGAATTATGTGACGTTCCACATACCACCGGAAATGACATGACAAGAAATATCCATATAGGATATTTTCCCTGACAATTTCACTTTCCTTCATCTCATTATTCCACAATTAAGCATGGGTTCTGTTACTCCACAAAGTGTCTTCCTGTGAGGGCTTTCACCATAAGGGGACCACTTTGGAGTTCATCCATATTTAATTCTTATCAACCATGACAAAGCAATAATGAGTCATATTTACATCAAACAATATTGGGTCCATTACCCAAACCTTTGTGCTACAGGGCTTTCTTCAAGGGTTGACATCAATGACAACCAACCTTAATCAACACTGCAACATATACATGTCACGTACCTGTTGGTTTTTTTTGGTACATGATGACTTATGGTACATGATTGATTACATGTTATTGGTACATGATGGTTATATGTTGTTGACACAGATTGGTATAGGTTTATAGTGGTATATTTCACAGGGACAATGTGGCAGTGGTTTCATCATTTGACATTTATATTTCAGGGTGGAAGGACGGGGAAAGGAAAGGGTGTTGTAGCCTCCTTCTGGTTGGTGCCAAAGAATCATGGAGTTGGATCTTCCTTCAGGTTGGGGCATGAGAACTAGATGGTTGCAACTACTGTTCGGTTGTAGTCATAGAACATAGGGGGTTGTATCCCCCTTCTGGTTGTAGCCAAAGAATTGAGGAGTTGGATCTTCCCTCAGGTTGTAGCCTAAGAAACTAGGGGCTTGGAGCCTCCTTCCAGTTCGAGATGGAGAATTAGAATTTGGTGCTTACTTGAATGTAATTCTTAAAGACATATAAGAAAAATATTTCATGGTTTTCTCCCACATTGGGTTTCCACGTAAAATACTAGTGTACTATGCATTGTGTGGATGTGTCTATTATTGTTTATTATACACTAATGGATGTTAATGTTATATGATGCAATAACATATTAATGATGGACTAATGAACATTGTTGAATAATTTAAAGGAATATAAACTATGGTTAAAAAGTGTATAAAGTTCTCATTACGAATTTATGTCCCCTCTTAGTAATCTAGCAAACAAAATGCATGAGTAGTTCAATTAGTACTGTACTTATGGGTGCTTAATGATCATCTATTAGCTTGGCCCTCCATCACAATGAGCAGCTCTAACCATAAATATAAATCTACTTAGATGCTTATAAATTGTGTCATCTTATGCAGATCTCAATGCCTATCCTACATATCTTTTATTTCTCTGGCCTCAAAGTCTCTAATTCCTTGCATCGATTTCTTTTAGCTTCAATTGAGTATTGAAAATCGATCTTTCATGGCATCTCTGCAATTCAAGGTCACCAGAAATCGATTTTTCCTCGTCACTCCTTCCCTACCTACTTCGAACGAGTATCTATACCTTTCCAATATCGATGATCAAGCAACCCTGAGATTTCATCTTAGCTTTGGTTAGTTATATCAGTTCAACCCATCAAAGAAGGGTGAGGATTCCACCAGGGTTATCATACAAGGGTTGTCTGATGTTTTAGTGTTCTACTACCCTTTCATCGGAAGAGTCAGAGATGCGCTTTCCAGTAAGCTCACGGTGGGGTGCACAGGAGAAGGCATGTTGTTTGTGGAAGCCATTGCATACATTTCTTTGGAGGAATTTAGATACCTCCAACCATCCTTTCCCTGCTAGAAAAAGATACTACCGGGTTAACAATCTATTTCCAATTCTGATCTCTTTCTTATTCAGGTTAATTCATTCATGCTGTGAATCAATTTTCTTTGATGAATTCAATTCACATTCACGTGCATTTGTTATCGGGCATGGTGGCGTTGAATATTATTTCTTCTAATCGAACTTGTGATTTCTAAATGTATTTCTTATCATGACATTTCAGATAACGTGTCTGATATGCAGAGGGTTCATATTCACCATAAATTTTAATCACACCGTGAATGACGAACTTGGCCTCATTCAATTCATGAATGCTCATTCAGTTCCAAAGGGGGCTATGAGGCCTTCGGTTCTCCCAGTTTGGGAAAAAGAAAACCTTCGACCCTGGACAAATCTCATTTTCAAATTTCCCCACCACGAATATGATCAAATAGAATACAAAGATGGGAAGATGGTGCCCTCTAACGAGTTGATCCACAATTCCTTCTTCCTCAGACAAAAAGTGATCAATTCACTCAAGAGGCAAGTAGTAGGACAAGGCAAGTACTCAACCTTTGAATTTCTGTCAGCCTTTTTGTGGCGTTTGAGAATGAAGGATCTCCAACTGCCAGTGGAGCATGAATTTTTTTTCATATTCACCGTGAATTCCCACACAAAATTTGACCTGCCACCTCTAGAAGGGTTCCATGGGAATGCCATAAGCCTTGCATGCACAAGGACTGTAATACCCCAAGTCCGAGCCCCTTCTAAATTGTATTTTTTTCTTATAGGATGGTGAGCCAAGTGGTTATAAGCTGAAAGACTTATGTGTTTATTAGGATGGTGAGACAGATGCCAAGGCCAATGAGATTGAATTTTTGTATATGTAATTATGCAGAACATTAATAAAAATATAAACATTGTTGCGTGTAGACCGACCATGAAGAAGATTTATGGGGGACTAAGCTCCACTAGGTAGGGTAACGAAGGGGGGCTAAGTATTTGGGCCTAGGGGCTAAGCTAGGGGGCTTACCTATAGAGGAATAATATTTTAATATTATTTCCTGAAGACTAAGGTGAACATGATATGTTTTTGTTATCCTAAGTTCCTATAAAGTGGGATGTAGGCTAAATGGAGCGCATGCAGCTCCAGGAAGACAAGTTTCGACCTAGGCACATGTAGTTAAAGATGAAGAAGTCAGTTGTGTTGGGGGTTCGATTCCCATTCTATCATCCTCCGTCTAAGTTCACTAGGATCAAAGGCGTCTGAACCTGTTTTTCCCCTACTTCTGCATCTGCATACCCGCACACAGTGAAGGAAACCCTCATGGGAAGGTTGGTCATCCTGCCATTCTCCCATCCTGCATGTGAACCTATTCTTGCCTCAGTGTCTGACCTCTGCATACCCTCACACATCTTTGAAACCAGAAATGGGGAAGTCGTCCTGTGTTGTTTCCTGTGAAGCCCGACGCAATTGTAGTCACATGAGCCATGTTGTGACTTAGCGTTAGGTTGTTGTCTTGTTGGGTGTCCATACCCATTTTCCCTTGTTGTTGTCATCCATACGCGGTTGCAGCTAAGTCAAAGACTAGTTGAAGAGACATGTTTTTAGGCATGTGAGCAACTCTCCCAGGTGAGAGAGCTTGTTGGGAACTGAGTTCTCCTAGAAGGGAGTCCCGTAGCAGTCGTAATACTCTAAGACTTCTGGTCCAACTTGTTGTTGAAGCTTAAGGTAAGGGAGGTGTACTAGTTGAGGGACTTGTATTAGTGAAGGAGTATCCTCTTGGGGTGGAGCAGGCGTGTGGGGAATGAGGGTCTGTGTGTTCTGGGTGTAACTGGCTCCTGGGATAAAATATCCTTCCTGTTGCTTTGTGCAACTTCCTTGTTGTCCTTGCCAAGCCTAGAATTCCCTTTCCTGGTGGAGTTTAGTCCCAGCTCAGGGGTGGCCTATTACTAAGAGTGATGAGAAGAGTAGTCTAAGGTTGGGAGGTTCGTGGAAGGTTTGCATGAAGTTGGTGTATTTACTCCAGCTAAAAGATAAGTATCATTGTTGTGCTTAATTATGTATTTTATGCATGTTTTGTGATTCTTGAATGTTATCATGTATTTCGTTGCATGTGAATTTATTGTTAATCTTGTTTGAATCTTAATTGGTAGCAGTAATTTTGTGTTTATCGTTATTAAGTGTTTTAAATTCATTAAAATGCATATATATCATATAACTTTATATTCCGCATGGTAGCATTACCCGATCTTTGGAGGGTCAAGGATGTTACAATATGGTATCAGAGCCATGGTTTCGACACTGAGCCTAGATGGGCCATGTTAGTGGTTAACGAGACAAAGATTTCAGAGTGAATTGTTGTCGAAAGGGACAAAATTCGAGGTTCAAAGTGTCCCTGGGTGAAAGGAGTGCGTTGACAGAGTATTTGACTCAAAAATCCTGGGAGAAATAGATTGCGTTTTCTTGGGAAGGGATGCGAAGATCTGTTGCAAGGAGTGCATAGATCCGAAAGTCGACTAAGTGTCGAAACAACCCTTTAAGTAGAAAGGAGATTGAGAAACGAAGCTCAGGAGGAGGAGAAACATCAGTCATTAGATCTGTTGTTGGAAGGAGTCTGGACCATTAGATCCATGTCTAGGAAAGAAAAGGAAAGTCACTTCAGAGGATTTCAAGTGTGGAGTGTGACAAACTCCCGAAGTCCTGAAGGCCGAAGTAGATCGAAACTGTTAGTTGCAAAGGACACACATCAAGAGATAGTGTACTTTGGGTTGAAGTACTTCATTAGAAGGCAAGTGTTGTGAGTTTGAAACTCATGAAGCCCGAAGTGATGAAGTCACTCGTAGCTGTTGATCGTGAAGGATGACACGTTTCGGTAGATCGTGAACTCCGGGGGAAAGCACTTCGGGAAAAAGCGAGCGTAGGGGAGTTGAAACTCCCAAAGCCTGAAGAGCTAAAGTGGTGAGTCATGATGACATCACCTAGAGGTGACATGGACACATGGGATGTGTGACACATGTCAGTGGGTTTAGAACCCGTGGAAGATTGAAATGGAATTTGGAACGTGACGAGTGTCACCCATCTGAATGGGCCACATATTAGTCGTTAGTATTCCTCCATGTGGCATCCTACATGAGCACGATTAGTGGGGCCCGAGGTTACGTAATGTAGTTAAAGGTCATTGGACCACAATGGCATTGATCACGATACATCAAGATCAATGGCCATAAGGCATTGCGGGGACCAAGTTGCACATAAGCTAATTCTCCAAGGCGGTCCCGTAATCCAAACCGCAGTTTCACCGAGGGGTTATGTGTTAGCGTTAGAAGAATTGCAAGATGAAAGGTGGGTTACTCCAAACCATCATTTCCTTCCCCTGCAATTGGAAAATGTTAAGTGATGCGACGTAAGGATGTCACCAAAGGTGATGGAAAATGTTTGAAGATTAACAATTCGAGTGTGCGGATGCGAGATCCTCCGAAGCTCCAAAGTCCCAGAACTCAGACACCTGAGGTTCCATAGTGAGTTTCAGTCGTTGGATGTTGGGTAGACATGGACTGTTGATCCACTCTACTCCGCGAGTTTGGTAATTCAGAACTCCGAGAGATTGTTGTGTTGTGCTTTGAAATTTTTTGAAGCTGAAGGCTCGAGTAAGAACCTTTTGACTTAGCACTTTGTCACAACCCGTGATCACATGGGTTGGAGACTGAGAGAAAGGGGATAGTGCCCAAAATTTATTACAGAGCAAAGAAGAACTCAGAAAGAAAATGAAATCCGGACATTTTCTTAAATCATATTGGTTTATGAATGTTGTGGAAATTGTTAGGGAATGATGGTCTGACAAATTTCGGTTGACTACGCATTGTGTTTTGTAGATTTCAACAAGTGTCAGGACTACAACGAATTACCACTGAGTGCAGAGAAATGGAAGAGGCACATAATGCTTCCATTTCATAGAATGAAGTAAAAGGAATGGATGTCCATTTAGGAGCAGAAGAATTGAACTCCAATGGGCACGGAGAAGAGATGGATAAGGAAGGGAATATGATAAAAATCATTGAACGATTGCAGAAAGACACCAAGGCTCACCGATATGATAACAGAAATATCATGAAAGCCAGGGATCAACAAGGAAAATTCAACTTAAAGTTGATGTGGAGTCTGGAAAGAATTTAAAAGAAGTTGGATAAGGAGAGTGACTCAAGCAAACCATGGAGTCGCAAGAACCCTGAGAGGAAAATAAGATCAAGAAGCATTAGCAGGCATCATCATCAAACCCATATCCTACCAGAAAACATAGGATATCTTGAGTGGATGAACTGAAGTGTGAAATGAACAAGATTAAACCTCCTACTTTTGACGGAGAACACAAGAAAGATGAAGATGCCAAGACTTGGATGCTAGGCATGAGGAAATATTTCCAACTCCAGAACTATTATTCTCATGCAGAGGGAAGAATTTCCATTTACCAACTTAAAGGAAAGGCATCCATATGGTGGGAGCATCTTGTGCAAGTACAACACATCAGAGAGAACAATGTTACTTGGAGGGAGTTCAAGAGACATTTTCAAAACAAGTACTTAACTAAGAGATACTATGACAGAAATATGAAAGAGTTCTTTGAACTCAATCTGGGCAGCATGACCATTGATGAAAATGAACGAAGGTTTTTGGAATTGTTGAAGTATGTCCCCTTCATCAATAATGAGACTGTCAAAATTCAAAGGTATCCGAGTGCAATTCCATATTCCATCAGTGACAAGATCCAATATGATGACCCAACGACTATGGAAGAAACTATAAGGAGAGAAAAAAGCTTATATGATCAACAAAAAGAAAAGCCTACTTTCCAGAAAGCTTGGGAAGATAAGAAGAAGTTTAAGAGGGATAAGAGAAAAAGGGAATCAAACCACCACTTTTTAGGAATGTTCCTCAAGGACAACCATCTTCTAGAGAGTCGAGGACGGCTGAAGTAGGTGGGAAAATGCCAAGACAACCACTTATGGAATGTTGGGGCTGTAAAGGAAATCATAGGTACAGATATTTCCCCCACAGGAATGACAAAGTGAGAACTGTCCAAAATGTTCAACAGGCAGAAACAATGGAGGACATGGGCAATAGAGTACCTAGGATCTATGCAGCCCTAGACAACAAGAAAGAAAAATATCAAGCACACATGATTGAAGTGGAAGGTATGATCAACAACCATTCCTTTACTATTTGAATTGATTTAGAGGCTAGTCATAGTTATGTAGATCCTAGAGTGGTGGAAAGTTTTCAATTGTCAAGAATAAAACATGGAAAATCTTGGTTAGTGCAGTTGGCTACATGAACCAAGGGAAAGGTTACAGAATTGGTTAAGTCATGTCCAATGGACATGAACAGACTGAGCACGAGAGTTGAATTGAACATTTTACCCTTGGGTTCCTATGACTGTCTAATTAGGATGGATTGGTTGGACCAACACCATGCAATCTTGGACTTTCGTAACAAGGCATTCACTTGCCTAGATGAGGAAGGGAATCAGAGAACAATCCAAGGAATTGTCGAGGCAATTACTATTAGAGAAATCTTAGCAATACAACTGAAGAAGCGCTACAGGAAAGGCTGTCAATTATTTGTAGCCCACATGGAGGAAGCACCTAAGGATAAGGTGTCAAGTATTGAAGACCATGCAATAAAAAAGGAGTTTGAGGATGTATTCCAGGAGGTACTAGGACTACCCCCGAAGAGAGATATCGACTTCTCTGTAAACCTGATGCCTGGAGCAGCTCCAGTGTTGAAAGTTCCTTACAGAATGAGCACACCAGAGCTGAAAGACTTGCAATTGAAACTCGAAGAGATTGTAAAGAAGGGGCATATATGCCCAAGTGTGTCACCTTGGGGAGACTTGGTCCTATTCGTGAAGAAGAAGGATGGAACAATGAGATTGTGCATTGATTTCAGACAGTTGAACAAAGTGACTGTTAAGAACAAGTATCCTCTGTCGAGGATCAATGATCTCTTTGATCAATTGAAGGATGCCAAGATATTTTCAAAGATATATCTCAGGTCAGGGTATCACCGAGTAATAATAAAAGATGAATACATCAGAAAGACCGCCTTCAGAACAAGGTATGGTCATTATGAATTCATAGTGGTGCCATTTGGGTTGTCAAATGCACCTGTTGTTTTTTATGTGCCTAATGAATGGTGTATTCAGGGAGTATCTAGACAAGCTTGTTATAGTCTTTTTGGATGACATCCTGGTGTATTCCAAGTTAGAGGAAGAGCATGAGCAACATCTGAGGATGGTACTACAAGTTCTAAGAGAGCACCAACTGTATGCCAAGTTGAGCAAGTGCATGTTTTATCATAAGTAGATCCATTACTTGGGGCATAGCATTTCAGAGGATGGGATAGTCGTGGATCCTGAGAAGATAGAAGCCATTAGAGAATGGTTAGCACCAAAGAATGTGACAGAAGTTAGATCATTTATGGGTCTATATGGCTACTATAGAAGGTTCATTGTAGGGTTCTCAAGGATATCTCACCCTATCACTTCCTTGCAGAGGAAGGAGAAGAAATTTCAGTGGACTGAAGAATGTGAGAAGAGCTTCCAGCGATTGAAGAAACTGTTAACCAATGCTTCAATCATGAGGATTGTAGATCCAAATGAGGATTTCGTAGTGTGCACAGATGCATGCAAAGAAGGACTAGGAGGAGTCCTCAGCTAGAATGGATTTGTAATATGTTATGAGTCCAAGAAGCTGAAAGAGCACAAAAAGAACTATGCCACTCATGATTTGGAGTTGGTGGCCATCGTTCACGCTCTGAAGAAATGGAGTCATTACTTCATGGGAATGAGGTTTGAACTGAGGACAGACCATAACGGTCTGAAGTATTTGTATTATCAACCAACCTTGAATGCTAGGCATAGTAGGTGGTTAGAAATCCTTTGCGAGTATGACTTTGATATCAATCATATCAAAGGAAAGGAAAACAAAGTGGATAATGAACTCAGCAGGAGAGTACATGAAGTGCATGCTATGGCCATTATCATGTACCAAAATGATATTAAAGGAAGAATTTCGGATGATGCAAATGCAGATTTACAGTACATGGATTTGGTAGCAAAGCTACAACAAGGTAAGATGCTACAGAAAGTGGAAGATTATAAGTTGTGAGCTGATGGAACACTCACGTACAAAAATAGAGTTTATGTACCTAATGTCCAGGAATTGAAACTTATGATTTTGAAAGAAATGCTTAATGTGCCTTATGTTGGGCACCCTGGATATCAAAAAACTGTGGAAACAGTCAAGAGCCATTAATTTTGGTCGGGTATGAATAAAGAGATTGTAGAATAAATCGCCAGATGTATGGAGTGTTAAAAGGTTAAAGCTGAGCATATGCACCCAACAGGGTTGATACAACCTTTACCCATCCCTGAGTGGAAGTGAGAAGTAGTGACAATGGATTTCATCACAGGATTGCCCAAAACAGGCAAGTAACATGATTCAATCATGGTGGTGGTGGATAAGCTTACGAAAGCTGCCCATTTTATTCCATTAAAGACTACTCACAAGGCATATAATGTTTTTGATATATTTTTAAGGGAAATAACACGATTGCACGGTGTTCCCAAGACAATTGTGTTTGAAAAAGACCCAAAATTCACCTCAAAGTTATGGAAAGGGTTATTCAAAGGGTTCAGAATGAATTTAAACTTCAACACTGATGATCATCCTGAATCTGATGGGCATACAGAGAGGGTGAACCAAATGATAGAAGACATGCTAAGGATGTATGTGATGGACAGACCATCTAAATGGGAAGACTACCTACACTTGGTAGAATTGGCCTACAACAATGGGTATCAAGAATCACTAAAGATGAGACTGTTTGAAGCACTTTACGACAAAAAGTGAAACAGTCCAGTAAGTTGGGATAACCCAACTGATAGGGAAATGGTTGGGCCAGAGTTTCTCAAGGAAATGGAAGAACAAATGCCGAAGATTAAGCAGAATTTGAAAGATGCCCAAGACAGGCAAAAGAGTTATGCTGATAAGAATAGGATCCACAAGGAGTTTAAAGTGGGTGATCATGTTTTCCTGAAAGTGAAAGCCAATAGAAGTTCCCTAAGGCTGGGAAACTGTTCCAAGTTGGCACCTAGATTTTGTGGACCATTTGAAATCCTAGAAAGGATTGGACCAGTTGCATATATGCTTACATTGCCTGCATCCATGACTGTACATAATGTGTTTCATATTTCATTTCTAAAGGAACATATACCTGATGCTAATCATGTAATCGATTGGAATGTGATTCAGGTGGAGTAAGAAGGCATCTTCCAGGTGCATCTGGTGTGTATACTGGATCGAAAAAGAAAGTAGCTCTGGAATCGATCCATAGGGCTTGTAAAATCCCAGTGGACCTGGTACAGTCCTGAGGACGCAACATGGGAGCATGAAGATGCTATGCAGGTAGAGTACCCACATCTTTTTGAATATTTTGAAAATCTTGTTGTTGTTTTGTAAATAAGTTGCACCGAGGATAGTGAAAAAATAAGGGGAGGGGATTGTAATACCCCAAGTTCGAGCCCCTTCTGAATCGTAATTTTTTCTTATAGGCTGGTTATCCAAGTGGTTATAAGCTAAAAGACTTATGTGTTTATTAGGATGGTGAGCCACATACGAAGGCCAATGAGCCTGATTTGTTGTATATGTAATTATGCGGGACATTAATAAAAATATAAACATTGTTGCGTGTAGACTGACCACGAAGAAGAGTTATAGGGGACTAAGATCCACTAGGTAGGGTAAGGAAGGGGGGCTAAGTATTTGGGCATAAGGGCTAAGCTACAGGGATTACCTCTAGAGGAATAATATTTTAATATTATTTCCTGAAGAATAAGGTGAACATGATATGTTTTTGTTATCCTAAGTTCCTAGAAAGTGGGGCGTAGGCTAAATGGAGCGCATGCAACTCTAGGAAGATAAGTGTCGACCTGGGTGCATGTAGTTAAATCTGAAGAAGTCATCCATGTTGGGGTTTCTCTTCCCATTCTGTCATCCTCCGCCTGAGTTCGCTGGAATCAAAGGCATCTGAACCTATTTTGCCTCTGCGTCTGTATCTGAATGCCCATGCACAGTGAAGGAAAACCTCACGGGAAGGTTGGCCATCCTTCCATTCTCCCATCCTGCACATGAACCCATTCTTGCCTCTGCGTCCGACCTCGGCATACCCTCACGCATCTCTGAAACTAGAAACGAGGAAGCCATCCTATGTTGTTTCCTATGAAGCCCAACGCAATTATAGTCGCATGAGTCATGTTGTGACTTAGTGTTAGGTTGTTGTCTTGTTGGGTGTCCATACCTATTTTTCCCTGTTGTTGTTGTTGTTTTCGTTGATGTCATCTATAGCCGACTGTATCTGAGTTGAAGACTGGTTGAAGAGATAGGTGGTCAAGCCTGTGAGAAACTCTCTCAGGTGAGAGAGTTTGTTGGGAAGTGAGTTCTCCTAGAAGGGAGTCCCATAATAGTTGCAACACTCTGAGACTTTTGGTCCATCTTGTTGTTGAAGCCCAAGGTAAGGGAGGTGTATTGTTCGAGGGACTTGTATTAGTGAAGGAGTATCCTCCTAGGGTGGAGCAGGCATGTGGGGAATGAGGGTCTATGTGTTGTGGGAATAAGTGGCTCCTAGGATAAAAGATCCTTCCTGTTTCTTCCTTGCCAAGCCTAGAATTCCCTTTCCCGGTGGAGTTTAGTTCCAGCTCGGGGGTGACCTAATTCTGAGAGTGATGAGAATCGTGGTCTATGTAAGGTAGCTAGAGAGGTAGTGGGGGGGGGCAGAGGGCCCATAGTGATAATAGTGGAGGTCATTCAATGTAAGGTGGACTAAGTCCACTATATTATTAAATAAGGCCCACTATGGTAGTTATATATAATAAATGGGTAATTAGATATAATAAATGTAAGAGGACTTCTTAGAAGGTTCTACTTCTAGAAGATTCCTCCTCTAGAATGTTCTTAGGTGATGGTAGC
>SNQJ01S0029365.1:66896-79619 GCA_010110895.2 Picea sitchensis | reverse complement strand
AATAATTTTGTGTTTATCATGATTAAGTGTTTTAAATTCATTAAAATGCATATATATCATATAAGTTTATATTCTGCATGGTATCATTACCTGGTCTTTGGAGGGTCGGGGATGTTACAAGGATGACCACAAAAGAGTTGGCAAACAAACCACTCTCTTTTGCTGTGAAAATGATAAACAAAACGAAAATGGTGGTGAATGACGAGTACATGCAATATGTGATATATTTGATGGAGTTGAAAGGGTTCCCTCACTGTTCATTCGTGGGATCCTTTTTTGTTTCGAAAGTTACCAAAATGGGCTTCAGAGATGTGTATTTTAGGTGGGGAAGATAAGCCCACGTATGGCTTGCAAAAGGTTGGGTGGGAGTAGTGTCGGGTCTGATCAATTTCTTATTCACTCATCGCAATACAAGTGGAGTGGAGGGAATAACGGTTCCCATTTTATTACCCTCTGTTGCCATGAGAATATTTTAAGCATAAATCAATGATGCTATCGCCAATGCTCCTCCTTTTCCATGTTCCTATATTTGAAAAGGTAATCACTGATATAATATATTTGATTGAACAATTCAAATATATGTGCACCAAAATACTAATTGTATGAATCAGAGTCGTAAATAGTTTATATTTGTGTGAGCTTATTGCTTTGATATTTCTCATGTTAGGTTGTTAGGCTGGGTTCATGAAGTGGCATGTTCGTATTTCCTTCCATCATTATGTAATGTAATTAGTATGTAATATTTCTCCCTTATTAATATGTAATGTTTATCGCTTATCTCTTATGAAATAGTATGTAATGTTTGTGGCTAATGAAATTAAATCAATTACCAATTGTAATTACGCGTGTACACCTATTGGAAATGGTAATTTTTAATGATATTTTAATTATAAATTATAATATTATGGTTAGCAATTGAATATGCTCACATATTATTCATCGTTATTTCAAATCAATGAATGGGATTTCATTTTCATAACTTTCTATAATTTTTTAATGCTTCCATTAACCTATTTACTTTTTCACATTTACTTGTTGAAGAGAGAACAAAGAAAAACGAAATTAAAATTACAGAGAAGAGAAACAAATATACAACACTCAAATTGAACCTAAAACAATACAGAATGGGTTCTACTGATGTCATTTTATAGGGAATTTTACACAAGAAACATGTCTATCTGGAAGCCTCTAGAGCTTCCAACGATTTCCTGAAATTTTCTAATATTTTATGCAGTTAGTGTCGGCTCTACCAACTACCTCATTTAATTCAACTTCTAGATAATTTTTCACCACCTTCTCTAATAAACATTACAATAATTAATCTTTATTTTAACATTCTCCCTTAATGTTTATTAGGGTTAACATACACTTTATTAAGGGAATACTTCTCTAAGTCCTATCATGCTTTTGAACTTTACAAGCTTTACAGTACTCAAAGGTTTAGTAAATATATCAACAACTTGATATTTTTTTTCTACAATATTTCAACATGATGTTTCCTTTTTGTGTTTTCTCATGGACATAATGATGATGGATTTCAATATGTTTGGTCCTTGCATGAAAAAATGGTTTCTTTGTTAATTGTATTGTTATTTGATTATCACAGTAAATAGTTGTAGTTTTTGTTTGATGATCATTTAATTCAACAAGAATACCTCTTATCCATGTAGCTACTTGTGTTATAAGTGTTTCTCCTTTATATTCAACTTATGTTCATGATAAAGATATGTCATCTTTGTTCTTTCTACTCCATGAGATTGCTACCAAATAAAGATGAAAGATATATATAGAAGTTGATTTTCTATCATCAATATCTCCTACCCAATCAGAGTCTATATATACTGCAAGTTGAACATTACCACCATATTGATACTCAACTCCAAACTTATAAGTTCATTTGATGTATCTAATTATTCTTTTAGATTCTTTCCAATGTTCAAGAAGAGGAACAAACACAAATCTAGAAACCATTCCAACTACATATGCAATATCTAGTCTAGTGGTTATTAGATAAAACAGAATTCCAACCAACTGTCTATATAGTGTGCCATCAAATTTT
This sequence comes from Picea sitchensis, assembly GCA_010110895.2. Taxonomy (NCBI): domain Eukaryota; kingdom Viridiplantae; phylum Streptophyta; class Pinopsida; order Pinales; family Pinaceae; genus Picea; species Picea sitchensis. The sequence continues at coordinate 77,560 of SNQJ01S0029365.1, read as the reverse complement.
TCAGAAATAAAGTTTCTTCTTAAGTTAGTCCTTGCATCAATTGGAGTTGGAGCTAACTTACAATTCTTCATTTTGAACTTCTTCAAAAGATCAAGTGCATATTTTGGTTGTGATAGAATAATTCTATCTTTTTCTTAACAAACTCGGATGCCAAGAAAATAATGTAATAAACCCAAGTCTGTGATATCAAAATCCTTCTTTAGCTGCTTCTTGAAGTCATATACATGACTTAAACTGCTTCCTATAATAATTAATTCATCTACATATATGAAAAACATTATAATATCACCATTTCATTTTTTGACATAAGATCAGGATCGTAAGGACTTCTTTTGAATCCATCATTCAAGAAGTACTCATTAATTTTGGAGTACTATGCTCTTGGAGCTTCTTTAACCCATACAATGATTTTTTAAGCTTACAAATAAGATCTTCTTGGCCAACTTTTATAAAACCTAGGGGTTTTGCATATAAATTTATTCAAGTGAATTACCATTCAAAAAATCACTTTTTACATCCATTTGATGAATTTCCCAACCAAATTTTGTAGCAAGAGAAACTACAATGTGAATTGCAGTCATTTTAGAAACATGAGAAAATGTTTTAGTATAGTCAATACCTTATTTTTGTGAGAATCCTTTTGCAACCAATCTATCCTTATGCTTCTCAATTTCTCCTTCAGATGCGAACTTTGTCCTATATACCCATTTGTATCCAATGAGATTTTTACCTTCCGGGAGAGGAGTAAACTCCCAAGTTTGATTCTTCATTAAAGATTCATATTCATCTTTCATTGCGACATCCAATTCAGGTTTTCCTTGAACTTCTTCAAAGACCCATGGATCATCAACTTGCATCACTCTAGTCATAAGAGCATAGTTGGCATAATGTTGTCTTGGACCTTCTTGATAAATCTCTTGGAGACTCCTTGTTTTTGTGGAAGAATCATCTTGTGTACTTGGAGAAAAAAATTCTTCTTCATAAGATTCACAACTTTCTTGGTTAGCCATTTCATCAAGATTTTCTTCATGAGTTTGGTCACTAAGAATTAATGAAGAAGTAGGAGAAAAGGAATAAGATTTGGTAGATAGTATGCATATTTCATCAAATATTACATCTCTCCTAATGAGTATTTCATTCTTTTAAGGATCATACAACCTGTAGGACTTAGATGTTTCACTATAACCAACCATAATACATTTGTGACTTTTTCTATCAAGTTTCTTTCTCTTTTCATTTGGAATATGAACATAAGAATCACACCCAAAAACCTTTAAATGACCTACAATTGGTTTTCTTCTACTCCAAGCTTCTTTAGGAGTCTTATGTTTGAAAACAATTGTAGCTGCCTTATTGACAATATATGTTGCAGTATTTATAGCTTCAACCCAAAATTTTGGATCCATATTTCTAGCATGTAGCATACACCTAGCCATCTCCATAAGAGTTCTATTCTTCCTTTCAACTACCACATTTTGTTGAGGTGTATAACAGACTGCATGTTCTCTTTTAATTCCATTATACTTACAATAATTATCAAAATATTTTTTTACATATTATTTTCCATTACCAGTTCTTAAAATCTTAATAGACTTTCCACTTTGTTTTTCTACAAAAGCCTTAAACTCCTTGAACTTCCCAAATACCTCATCTTTGTTCTTTAGGAAATCAAATCAAATCCTTCTTCTATAGTCATCAATAAATGTTATAACATACCTAAAACCTAAAATAGAAGGATGTTCTAATGGCCGCATGAGGTCACTATGAACCAAGTGAAGCAGAGTATGGTCTCTCCATGATTTCCCCTTTATGAATTTTTCCATATGTTTCTTACCATACACACATCCTTCACAAACTCCTTGCCTCTAAAATATTTTGTATATTCCATACACTATTTCAAACCTTTTAATTAAACTTAGACTTTTGTTATTCAAATAACCCATCCTCTCATGCCACAACCTACTCACATTATCAAATACTTCAACCAAAGCTTTCTCATTTGAGGTAAACCTTCCAAACTTATAAAGTCCATTTTCTACATATCCAGAAGCGACCACTTTATAATTACTATTGATATCTTTAATTAAGCACTTGTCCTTATAAAAATCAACCTTATAACCTTGATTTGCAATTTGAATCACAGAGAAAAATTTTGACTTAAGATTGGGAACCAACATAACATTAATGAATACTCCACATTCAATAGCAACATTTCTAGTTCCAATCACATCGAGTGTTGTATCAAATAGTTGTAGCTTTTGTTTGAGGATAATTTAATTCAACAAGAATACCTCTTAGCCATGTATCTTCTTGTGTTGCAAGTGTTTCTCCTTTATGTTCAGCTTTTGTTGATGATAAAGATATTATAGCTTGCTTCTTTCTACTCCATGAGATTGCTCCCAAATCAAGATGAAAGATATATCTAGAAGTTGATTTTCTATCATCAATATCTCCTACCCAATCAGAGTCTATATATCTTGCATGTTGAACATTATCACCATATTGATATTCAAGTCCAAACTTATAAGTTCCTTTGATGTATCTAAGTATTCTTTTATCTCCCTTCCAATGTTCAAGATGAGTAAAAAGTTCATAAATCTAGAAACCATTTCAACTACATATGCAATATCTAGTCTACTGGCTATTAGATAAAGCGGACTTCCAACCAATTGTCTATATAGTGTGCCATCAAATTTTTCAGAAATAGAGTTTCTTCTTAAGTTGGTCCCTGCATCAATTAGAGTTGGAGCTAACTTACAATTCTTCATTTTGAACTTCTTCAAAAGATCAAGTGCATATTTTGGTTGTGATAGAAGAATTCTATCTTTTTCTTACCAAACTCGGATGCCAAGAAAATAATGTAATAACCCCAAGTCTATGATATTAAAATCCTTCGTTAGCTGCTTCTTGAAGTCATATACATGACTTAAACTTCTTCCTATAATGATTAAGTCATCTACATATATGAAAACCATTATAATATCACCATTTCATTTTTTGACATAAGATCACGATCATAAGGACTTCTTTTGAATCCATCATTCAAGAAGTACTCATTAATTTTGGAGTACTATGCTCCTGGAGCCTACTTTAACCCATACAATGATTTTTTAAGCTTACAAATAAGATTTTCTTGACCAACTTTTATAAAACCTAGGGGTTGTTGCATATAAATTTCTTTCAAGTAAATCACCATGCAAAAAATCACTTTTTACATCCATTTGATGAATTTCCCAACCAAATTTGCAGCTAGAGAAACTACAATGTGAATTGTAGTCATTTTAGCAACATGAGAAAATGTTTCAGTATAGTCAATACCTTATTTTTGTGAGAATCCTTTTGCAACCAATCTATCCTTATGCTTGTCAATTGCCCCGTCAAATGTGAACTTTGTCTTATATACCCATTTGCAACCAATGAGATTTTTACCTTCTGGGAGAGGAGTAAAGTCCCAAGTTTGATTCTTCCTTAAAGATTCATATCCATATTTCATTGCGACATATCATTCAGGTTTTCCTTGAGCTTCTTCAAAGACCCGTGGATCATCAACTTGCATTACTCTAGTCATAAGAGCATAGTTGACATAATGTTGTCTTGGATCTTCTTGATAAATCTCTTAGAGACTCCTTGTTTTTGTGGAAGAATCATCTTGTGTACTTGGAGAAACAATTTCTTCTTCACAAGATTCATAACTTCATTGGTTAGCCATTTCATCAAGATTTTCTTCACTAGTTTGGTCACTAAGAATTAATGAAGAAGTAAGAGAAAGGGACGAATATTTGGTAGATAGTATGCACCTTTCATCAAATATTACATCTATCCTAATGAGTATTTCATTCTTTTCAAGATCATACAACATGTAGAACTTAGATGTTTCAATGTAACCAACCATAATACATTTGCGACTTTTTCTATCAAGTTTCTTTCTCTTTTCATCAAGAATATGAACATAAGCATCACACCAAAAAACCTTGAAATGACCTACAATTGGTTTTCCTCTACTCCAAGCTTCTTCAAGAGTCTTATGTTTGAAAACAATTGTAGGTGTCCTATTGACAATATATGTTGCAGTATTTATAGCTTCAACCCAAAATTTTGGATCCATATTTCTAGCATGTAGCATACACCTAGCCATCTCCATAAAAGTTCTATTCTTCCTTTCACTACCCCATTTTGTTGAGGTGTATAAGAGAATATATGTTCTCTTTTAACTCCATTATACTTATAATAATTATCAAAATATTTTTTTACATATTATTTTGCATTACGATTTCTTAAAATCTTAATAGACTTTCCACTTTGTTTTTCTACAAAAGCCTTAAATTCCTTGAACTTCTCAAATACCTCATCTTTGTTCTTTATGAAATAAACTCAAATCCTTCTTCTATAGTCATCAATAAATGTTATAACATACCTGAAACCTAAAATAGAAGGATGCTCTAATGGCCCCATGAGGTCACTATGAACCAAGTGAAGTAGATTATGGTCTCTCCATGATTTTCCCTTTATGAATTTTTCCATATGTTTCTTACTAGACATGCATCCTTCACAAACTCCTTGCCCCTAAAATATTTTGTGTAGTCCATACACCATTTCACTACACAATTAAAATACAAACTTCTCGAAGCTGAAGTGTAATAAGTAAAGGGTGATTCTTTTCCTACGTTTACTACTAGCCACTATAGTGATTCGAGCACTCATCATGACAAATGGAAACTTCCTTTTAACCACTCCAATGCGGTGGACAACCTAGAATGGACCATACTTGCATTTTCACACCTAAAGGTCAAATATCAATTTTTTATGTTCCTATTACAAATAAAAATTTATGTCTCTTGAGATATATTTTCTCAAGAATACAAAGGTATTTGTTTTCCTAGGCCTCCAATTTAGTAATCTCCTCCCTTCAAATTCCTCAATTTAATATTAACGCAAGAATGGAATTGAAAATTTATACCATAAACTATGAAAAGCATTAGGAACTAGAACAGTAAAATACACAGAGAGATGTCAATCGTCAGAGATCTTTTGTACGTATCTTAGACAGAGAGTAATCGATCAATTGCGGACTTGATACATATAGTCACATCGTCAACAAAAGAAAAAATGAACTATATAAGAACATAAATAAAATCCCTTCCTTCAGTCATTCGATTAAAGGTCTATTTGTATTCAGAATCTATCACCTTCGCACTATTAGTGTAACACTTAAATCAAGTTTTTTTTTTTTAAACAAACATGAAGGAAAACTTAACCAGTGATATTAACATTTACACATTTTTTTTAAATAACGCGCATGCAACTTTATCCAACGTTATACACAAGATTATTTTTTTTTATAAAACTTGCATGCAACTTAAGCTCATCTAATTTGTGCGACATTTGAAAATGAAATATAACCTTATATTAATGTCCAAAATCTCTTCGAACAATACAATAATTGAAATATAAAATATTGTAACCAAAAGATTGTTGATAAGTAAAGTTGATCTTCAAAATTGGAAACTTGTGCGTGTCTTCCACTTTTTCCTGCTAATCAAGTGACCTCACCAGTACCTCGCAACCAATGTTAGGGGTACTCTTCTTCCCCCTTATCCCCCTGAGCCACAAAGAGATCACACATAGAATTTCATAAACTATAGCTCAAGCTTTGCCTTGCAAGGAGAGGCTTCCATCTCTTTTGCAAAACTTGCAGCCCAACTCACACAAGTAAACTAATCACATCAAAATTTGACAGCATTTTAGTCATCTAGCAATAGGGTCCTTTCCTCCTTACTCTTCCTTCTTTTTATAAGAAAAAATTGTCTTGACACTTGTCAATCCATACATAATTAAATCAATTTTAATAATTAAATTTGAGATTATTCACCCTCAACACATGTCACACTTTCCTCTAGTTGCACATGTTTTAATTTATTTTAATTAAATAAATTATGCATTTTCCCTCACATCCATAATTAGTTCCTAGATTTTCTCCTAGTTGTCCCTTAGTTCCCCAATTTCTCCTTTATTGTGTCTCCTAACTAATTTACAGTTGGAGTTTGATTATGTCTCTTCTCTTAGTTAGGATTTAGAGTCTAGATTAACTTAGGATTCTAGCTATATGGTGACAACCCCTTCTCTCATGAAATAATTACTTTTTATAAATTTCATGCACACATTGTGCACGTCTTAATTTTTATTCTCTCTTTTCTAGATTTTAATTTGTCTAATTTCCCTTAGACCCCTTTCTATAAAATTCATCTAAGCATAACATTTAGACTTAGATTTTATTATGTTTCTTGTATATTAATTAATATAAAATTACATTCTCTTTTTTTATCAAAATCTAAGTATTCATTTTATTCTCTAAGAAATTTTAGATTTTTATTAACTCATTAATTTATTCATGCGACGTGCCCTTCAAGATGCACCTAGGTGCTCCAAGGGTGTTACTCACCATTAGACTTAGTTTGGAAGTTGTCTGACGCTTGGAGTCAATACTCCACTTGTCAACCTTGTGTGAGACTAAGGGCTTACTGAGGAATAAGAAATCATCCTTATTGCATGCCCTTCAGAAATTCTTGTGAGTGACTATCTCAGTCTTCCCTCATGACATCATGAACCTCTCAGGAACAAGGTAGTCATTAACCTTCAGTTTAGGTCACAGTGAAAGTGCTAGTAGGTTGTGACATGGATGTTGCCACACCTCTCCCTCTTCTATATGATACCTGTGTATGGCCCCTTTACTCCATATATGAGTCGGATTTGCAAGCGTCGCCATGCCTTCATCCATTGACAAAGATAATATTAATAAATTTTATACGTGAAATCCATAATTGAAATCATTGTCATAATACAAGAGTAATAACAACAAGTACTCATAAACAAAGTCAATAGTCCATTCCTTGACTCAATCCAGAGTCCAAGGAAGTTTGTCGATTCCTTCAGCATCATCATTGTGTCATGTCTCCTGCACACTCATGAAACCTCATCATAATACCTGTCAATGCTATACATCAATATAATTGACATATCAATTTCAATACTAAATAATGACATCATTTTTAACTCATAAACCAAAATAGATAATCATATTGCACCATGTTTAATCAGATCACTTGCACGCAAGTGTCCTCAAATAATAATTAGTGTTATGAAAATGTGGTCAGTGAAAATCTAGATGTTATAGAATACACAACACTTAGATTGAACCTAAAGAAACACATAATGGGTTCTATTGTTGTCAATTTATAGGTAATTTTATGAAAGCAATAGTTTTATCTAGAAGCCTCTAAAGCTTCCAGCGATTTCCTGAAATTTTCTGATATTTTCTGCAGTCGGTGCCGACTCTACCAATTACCTCTTTTAATTCACGTTCTAGATAATTATTCATTGCCTTCTATAATAAACATTACAATAATTAATCTATGTTTTAACACTTAATCATGTTAAGAAATTACTATCTAGCCATTTGATTTCCACGTTTAGGTGATTAGCAAACTTACTAGACATTAAACATTTAATTCACTATTAACCTTTTATCTTTTAAACATATTTACATTTCCACCACGTTTTACCATATCTCCCATACAACTAAGGAAGAAAATTGTCATATTGGTCAGGCACTTCATTTTCTACATGCCTGTGAGGGATGCCAGGCATCCTAAAACGTAATGGCAGGTGGAATAAATGTGTTTGTTTATCATTCTCCATTTATACCATTATTTGTGTGTGAATATATGTCTTGTAGACCTCGATCCCAACAATAGAAACCACTAGTGTCTCTTCTTGGCATCGAGACTTGAATTCCACGATTGTGAAGGTATTGTGCTGGGAGGCAGTCTGGAACAACCCCAAGATTATCAAAATAACAGTGTGAATGGTCTGCATGAAACGTTGGCACATAGGCCTTCAAAGATATCCATAAAAAAGGATTGGAAGTTCTATACATGGGACTGGGATATGGTTTGTTGAATCTAGGCCTAAATTTGACCATAGTGAAGGCACTTTTCCTGACTTCAATTAGACTTAAATATCTTGATTTACACTTATGTTGTAATTTAACCATCTCCAACAAAGCACTAGTAAATATAAGGATGCTTGAATACATTGATTTTTCCAGTTCTAAATGAATTGAATATTTGCAGCAGGTGGCACATCAAAAGTCCTTGGTAAAATTGAATATTAGTTATTCAGAGTTATATGAATTTCCAAGTGAAATTGGAGAGCTAATCCATATCAAAGTCCAGGAGTTAACAGTGAATTCCTTGACGCCGTCACTTTCACTAGGTAACTTAAGGAACTTGAAGGAGTTTAAGCTCGTGAATTGCAGGATGTTGTGATGTTTTCCAGCTTCTGTTGGAATGTTGCCTCAATTGACTATGTTGGAACTACGGTGTTGTACATGAATACATGAACTTCCACTCTTTCCCCACACACTTATAAAACTCAAATTTATTGGTTGTCATAATTTGAGGAAAATGGACTCATGTAGTCTTGAAACATTGGTATCTTTGGAGGTGTTTTACATACATGATTGTAACAGGTTAAAGAGCATATGTGGACTGGAACCGCTCACAAAACTTGTGAGACTGGACTTTACAGTGTACTGAATTAGAAGAATTGAAGGGTGTTGAAGATTTGAGGTCATTGGAAAGGGTGCATGCTTGTTGTACCAATGGGGTGGAAGAGTAGTGGAGATGTTGGGCCTAATATTAAAGGAACATAAAATATTTGAAAGTAAAATAAAATAATATCATTTCATGTACCTTTAAAAAATTTCATACACAGAGTTGGAAATATATGTATCGAAGCATTGTGAATCCAATTTTATGCTCCATCGCCTTGACTTTCATCTATTCAATGGCTTCATTTTTGAGCCACCTAATAGGATCCAACTATGCACACTCCGTTGTAATGTTAAATGATAAATTATGCTAGGGTTAACATTATGTCAGGGTTAAGGTTTATGCTAGGATTAGGATTATGTTATACTTAGGGTTTCTAAATTAAATACTCATATCTTGACTCATCAACCACAATTATGTGGATGTGCTAATCTATTACACAATGAGTATCAAATGTTTTTATTATGAAAACACTCTCATTAGAGGAATCTACAATACAAATCATATAATGTAACAACACAATTAACAATTAATAAGATCATTCTTCCATTCCATCAAACATAGTATCTAAAAGTGAAAAATATAATTTTAAAATAAGAAGATATAACTTAAAAATATAGAAATAATATAATATAATATAATATAATAAGGAGACAAAGGTGGTCACAGACGGCTAGGGCTTTGTCCACCTACATGCCCCCTTCCCATCTACGGCGTCAGACCTCTCTCAGACCAGATCTGAACCCTTCTGTTGCTGTGGATATCGTTTCACCTGCACTCGTAGAATGAGCACAGAAGGAGGGGTGAAAACCCCCTCTTACTGAAATGTTGTGGCCAATGAAATAGGCGAAAACAGAGCAAGACGACCAACCTTCGAAAATTCTCCGCACCTCAGAGATAACTTGCTACAAGAGGAACAAAGCTCCAGGAAAATCATGGAAATGGAAGTTGAATCGTCACATCCAAAGGCGTCTTGGAATTGGGTACCAGGAAAATGTATCCCTCAAGCGCCCACAACACCGGAATATGTGATAAAATCTGCCAGGGTAGGAGAGCACACCCAGTTCATGAGAGAACATGCCTTGATTGGAAAATTTCTAGGGATCTAGCCATCAGAAAGAGACCTCACGAAATTGATTAAACAATGGTGGAACCCGAAAGGGGACTATGAGTTGTAGCTAAGCTCTAAAGAATTCTTCACAATCATCTTCTATAACCTAGAAGAATGTTAAGAACCAAATATCAATATAGCATAGAATATCCTTAGAAAAAGTACGCAACGCCTTGAAAAAGATATAATTTCAGATAATAAGCCTCTTCGAGGGGGAAACCTCCTTTTACCCAAATTAAATGTTCAAGTACAAGATGATTCAAAATGAAAATGTCTCCTTGGTATATATAGGAGACTAAGAGGTATAATTACAACTAATGGCCTAAAGACGACATAAATAAAATAACATTACTAATATAATATGCCCCAATTAAGGGGTAATGAGACAATATTAGGGCTTAACATGCCCCTCCCCTTGAGACAAGTGTTGTCTGCAACGCTTGAGTAACTCTGGATGCTTCTATATAAAAGACTTGTCTTCCCAAGTGGAATCTTCAGCCGGTAGTTTCCTCCATTTAATGAGATACTTTGAAATGGATGTAATCCTCAGCTGGCGAATTCTTGTGTCAGTGATGGCTTCAGGCTCCAACATGATTTTTCCTTCCTCGTCAAGTTATGGAAATATAGTTTGAACTGGGATCTTGTCACCTATAACCTTCTTTAAGCATGAAACATGGAAAACTGGGTGCACTCGTGAAGATGCAGGCAACTCCAATTTGTATGCCATAGTATCAATCTTTTGCAACACCTTATAAGGGCCATAATACTTTGGTGATAATTTATTATCCTTATTGGCTTGCTTGAGGGACATTTGTTTGTATGGTTGTAGTCTTAAAAGTACCCAATCCCCTACTTCAAAACTTCTTTCACTACGATGTTGATCTGCTTGTTGTTTCATGCGATTATGTGCCATGGTCAGGTTGTCCTTTAAGATTTGGAGAATT
>SNQJ01S0029365.1:44341-66886 GCA_010110895.2 Picea sitchensis | reverse complement strand
GACAAAATAATTGATATAAAATTCAACAACTCACACCAGAAATACTACAAACTATCCACGATCCAATGAAACCAGTCCCACACAATTTGGATACTCTAGGAAGAAGTTATGATTGTTTTACCTAGAACACCTTCTTGAGACTAGTCAGATACCCTATCTTACACAGGGTGTATCTACAAATTTACGATGACCCAGAAGCTAAACTTTTTACCATAGATACCTTACTAATTTATGTAAATAACCTCTAGATTTTAGGGTCTGAAACATTATAGAAAAAATTTTATAGCGAAAATTCTGCAATGACTCAGTTCAGTTTGATTCCATAACCCTATCTTGTACAGGCTGTATCTCCGAAAGTATAAGGCCTCAGGAGCTGAATTTTGAACCCAACGTACCTTGATCCGTCTGCTAAATATCCTCCAAGACGTTCCTTATAGCTTGAATAAATTCTCATGGGTATTGTAAACACGTTAGGAAGGTATGTCAAATCCTCAGAAGCCACAAAACAGAGGAAATACACTTCCTATGCACAGATATGTGTTTACAAGAACATCTCAAAGGCCCTACCAGGCTTTGTAACCATAGAATATCAAGATGAAGAATGGAATCAAACAACATATTATGAAAGCATTCCCTTCAGATGTTGAAAATGTCAAGAACATAGACACCTCTTCATATATTTCCCCCTCAACACACCAGTTCGATCAGCAGCAGAGGAGAAACATAAAGATGGTTTTACTCAAGTACAGGGACGTAGAAGACAACCTCCGAAAAAAACCACCTATATGGGAAGCAAGAAAATCCCCACCAAAAACTCCTTCGAAGCACTCAATGATCTTCTAGAAGCAGAGGAAGTTAAAAACCCCCTCATAAATTCAGATCTAGGTAAAGGAAAATCCATAGAAAAACAAACTCTGGATCCAGTCTTAGAGAAAATCATCTATCAGGATCCCCCAACTCAACAATTCCCAAGAAAAGATCCAGAAGAAGATGGTGGAGATACCACAATGCAGATCGATGAAAGGGAACTCGAGGACATCGACCTAGACAAACTAGAGGAAGCCCTCAACATAAAGGAACTGCAATCCATTCCACTGGATAAACTCAGAAAAGTGCACAAAGTTTTCATTGATTCCACATTGGGAGACACATCCTGCTTAGGAATACATCTAGAGTCGGATCCAGACCCTAAGAGGAATCAAAAGGAGGGTAAGTGACGGGGACACAAAATGGCCCATCAACTAATCAAAGAGGTATGCAACTTTATGATTAACTCAAGACAAGTGCAACGCCTCACTGAAGTTTCTTTCTCCTCCCCTCACAATTAAATATGATGAAGATCATAACATGGAATATCAGAGGCCTTAATGGAAGATCCAAACAAAGGATTCTTTGAAACTATATCAAAGAAGAAAATTCATACATCCTCCTACTCTAGGAGACCAAATGTGTTGGTGATATGGTGGAAGAAATATTTAGAAGATGATGGAGACATAGTAAATTCACTTACACAGACTCAAAAGGGGTGGCATGGGGTTTAGCTATCCTATGGAACCATACTACAACCATTATGGAGCTGACTTATTCAACAACAAGTATGCTCCTAACACATTACCGAGCTATAGGATCAAGCAAATCGGGAGTCATCACCAATGCTTATGGACCTCAGCTCATCCAAGAGAAATATTACTTCATGGATACCTTAGACTACATTAATGTATTAAGAGGAAAATAAATATAGATATTGGGGGGAGATTTCAACATGATCCTCACCTTAGAGGAAAAAAGTGGGGGCCTGAAACGTTTAGACCAAGACAGTACCAAATTCATCCAGCTCATAGATTGACTCAATCTAATTGATATTGAAACTAGAAATGGTTCCTTCACCTGGATCAAAAAGAGAACGAGGGTTCAACACATTGCCAGTAGATTATATCACTTTCTAATTTCAGAAAACATAATGCTTGAAGGCCCACTCATTGAATCCAACATCCTTCCAAGAACAAGCTCCTATCACTAGACAATGTAGTTGTGGATATACACAATAGCTACTCCAAAATACAAACCATTTCGCTTTGAGAAATTATGGCTAGTGCACCCAGACTTCCAGGAGCTTTTCGGCACTTGGTGGGCTCAAGTAGAAATTGAGCATGGCACCTGTATGTACAAATTCTAGCAGTGCCTAAAAAACTTCAAGCATCAACTTTGGGAATGGAACAAGAATGTTTTTGGCGATATCTTCCTAGCACATAAATCCCTTGAACAAAGACTCGAGGACATTCAACAAGATTCCATTGTCTCTTGCTACTCAGATGCCTTGCTATAGGAGGAAGAAACCTGGAAGAAACAAATTGAAGATCATCACAAGCAGGAGGAGATCCTTTGGAAGCAAAAGTCCCACTTGCAATGGTTAAAGGAAGGGGAAAAAACACAAAAATTTTCCACCGCTCCATGATACACAGACGCTACATCAACCGCATTACAAAACTAGAGGATTCACAGGGAAACACACTTCTAGATCATGCTGACATTGAAGAGGAGTTAGTTACCTATTAAAAAGAGCTACTCTCAAAACCTCCAATTGATAGAACACCCACCATCTGCAAGGTCACGCAACATATTCCATCCCTTATCACTTCATAACAAAATAGTGCCTTATTGAGACTGATCTCGCAGCAGGAAGTTGATCAAGCTATCAACGAAATGCCCCCTAGAAAAGCCCCAGGGCCGGATGGTTTCACTACCTATTTTTTCCACCATTGTTGGTCAATGATTAGAGAAGAGGTCTAGAAACTTGTGGAGGAATCCATAACTTTTGGACAGGTGCTCTCAACCCTCAATGCCACTTGCCTCACCCTTATCCCAAAAGAGGAGCACGTCACCAACCCAAAGCAATTTTCGGCCGATAGTGCTCTGTAATGTTATTTACAAGATACTCACAAAGATAATCACCCTCAAGCTCAAACCCATCCTTCCTTTCATTATTTCAAAGGAACAGTTAGGTTATGTTGAAGGGAGGCACATCATGGATAGTGTCATCTTAGATCATGAAGTGATTCACTCACTCAAGTCCACACACACTACATGTATGGCATATGATTATAAAAAATGATCTCTCTAAGTCTTTTGATAAACTCAGCTGGCAGTACATACATTCTCTTCTCTCATCCTTTGGATTCAGTGAAGACTAGATAGCATGGATCATGAAACTCACCTCTTCCGCTTTCTTCTCCATACTAGTAAATGGCTTCCCCTCAAAGCCTTTTTCTCCTTCTCGAGGCATCCGCCAAGTGGACCCACTCTCCCCTTTCCTCTTTGTCATCATGACTAAAGGATTAGGACACTAGTTATTAGCCTCGGTCTCTAATAGTACACTACAAGGGATCTCAATCCATGGTCTCCAGCCAACAACGTCCCATAGCCAATTTGTAGATGATACAATGCTTCTGAATACCCCCATGACCAAGGAAGACGTACATCTCCAAACCATCCTCTCTAACTTCAGTGAGGCCTCTGGTACCACTTTTAATCTGGATAAGTCTCATCTTTTCTTTTTCAACACTACCTTATCTATTCAAAAGCACATCCCCCACCTCCTGGGTATCCCACACAACTCCCTTCCATCCAATTATCTAGGATCACCCCTAACATACTCAAATGGTCGAAATATTTCTTGGAGCTCCCTTCTCCTCTCAATATCCAATCGCCTCAATTCCTGGACCTTAATATTGCTAAACCTCCCTACTAGACTCGTCCTCCTAAAAGTGGTGCTTCAAGCTATTATGGACTATATGTTCTCATTTATCACAGCACTACAAGCATTCATTAAGAGCATAAGAAACCTTCAACGGAATTTCCTCTAGCACGGTCACAAACAGGGGAAAAAATAGGCCTTAGTAGGCTGGGATAAAATATGCAAACCAACATCTCTGGGAGGATTGGGCCTCCTTGACCTACGGAAGCTCAACAATGTCATGGGAGAAAAAATACGGTGGTGTTGGTTAAAGTACCCAGAAGAACTCTAGGTGCCACTATGGAGGAAAAAATATACCCCCCAGCTACAACAAGAACAACTCATAAGGGTCGAATAATATATCCAAGGTTGTAACATATGGAATGTGTCCTGGCGATATAGCCCACTCACTCAAAAACATTCTTTTTGGGAAGTTCAAAATGGTCACTCCGCCCAATTTTGGATAGACTCTTGGAAAAAACAACCCCCCTTGCAAACACTGGAGAATATCCACCTCTACCAAAACCAACTACCATATTTGAGGAGCCTGAAAGTCGCAGACCTCTGGCTTAATATCACATGTCATCCCCCTTGACGTAGTTGGAAAATGCTCGCACAGGATCTCAACCTTCCAAAGAATTTCGAGATGCAACCTTGGCAAGAAACAATGGGCAATAGGAAGATTCGAATCAATGAATAAAAGGACATTCTTCATTGAGGATACTTTCCAAATGGTACATTCACAATTAAGGAATCCTATCAACTTCAGGAGAATTTTCATTAGCAGAGTAAAGATCACATTTCACACACAATCTGGAAAACCAAACAGTGGTCGAAGGTTTCTACCTTTCTTTGGATTTTGGTCTAGAACTTGCTCCTAACCTGGGATAACCTCAAAAAGAGGGGTTTCATTGGACCCTCAATTTGTCACTTATGCCAACAACAAGAAGAAATAATGGAGCACATGTTCAATCAATGTCCCAATAGAAATATGATTTGGGATCAAGCTGTGTTCATCATGAGGCAAACCAAAAGAGATAGAACAAGTTTCATCAATACTATTAGAAATTGGGGCTCGTGAGATTTCAAAAGCCCACTCCTCAATAGGATATGGAAACTCCTACAGACCCGAATTGTGGAGAGAATTTGGGAAAGTATTCAAATTCAATCATGGACTCCAAAAGTTGTTCCTAGTGAACCAATGGAATAAATCATCTTCTATTCCTGGAAGAAGATAACGCACAAGTCTTCTCTCTCTTTTTCCTCTTCCCCAAGCCCTATTGCTCGCAGTCCCTCCAGTTGGAGTTGTCCTCTACTAGGATTCTGGAAGCTGAACTTCGATAGAGCCTCGAAAGGTAATCCTGGACCGACAAGTTTTGATGCGGTTATAAGAGACAACACAGGGAAGATCTGTCACCTCAGAGTGGTTTCTATGGGGCATGACACCAACAACTCCACAGAACTTTGGGGTCTCATCAAGGGAATTCAACTGGCCTCACAACTCAACCTACAACCCATAATCATTGAAGGATACTCAAAAGTAATAATCACATTGGTTACCAAAATCATCAATGGCACGGATTCAGAGAAAATCACTCTCAGCTAGTGCCTCTTGGGCCCTCTCTCTCTTCTACAAGATTTCCTACATCCTACCCGCACACTTGTCACTTCAAACATAAGACGTGAGGCTAACAAAGTATCTGACAAACTAGCTAATGAGGAAGTCACTACCCAAGCTAAAATCCTTATTCTCAACTCCCAAAATCACCCTAACTCACAACTATTAAAGTAATTCCAAGAGTTAGCTCTTCAAGATTTCCTTCCCCCAGATGGGGTGCCACTTAGCGACTGCATGTCACATGGTGCACTCGTAGAAGGGACAGTTAAAGCCCCTCTCTGCCAGCACCCTCCCCAATTCATTTGACATGCCTTTCATTTACTTTGAGTAGGGCATAGAGCATCAGGACAGTCCAGTAGCTCTAATGACATTTCAAATATGGTTTATGGGCACTGGTACAATGCCTCTTTCCTGCAACACTTCAGCATTCATGGCCTCCATTTCCATCACCTCACTCATCATCACACAAGCATTTCCCCGTTGCTGCCATTATCTCCATTTTTCATCATTAGTCCATCATTCTCCCTTAGTTGTCAAGCTTTGGTTCTCCCAGGCCTCTATTTTTTACATTTTATCCCTCCCATGCATTTTCAGCCTCTCCACTATGCACTCTTCCCCCCACAGGCTTGGTTTCGTTATGCCCTGTGAGAGAGGCAAGCCCAAGTGTGGGATGACCTACTATAGTCAAGTGGGAAGGAACCGATGCACTAGACTTGCAAATCTCTCTCCCTTTCCAAGAAGCATCCCAACCCGTTCTCCCTATTCTGATCAGAACTGGGACATGGAAGCCCAGGAATAGCCTCATTCACCTATCCCATCGCCCAATTATGGTGGTTTCATAGTGGAGGAGGAGATTCCTCCTCACTGGGTGGAGATTCCTCATCACTTGCAGGATGCTGACAGGGAGCAGACGACACAAGCAGGTACCAGGGAGTTGGTCATGACAAGTTGTCTGGTAGAGGAGGAGCTTCCTCCTCTGTTGTCAGATTGCTGCAGGAATTCCATCGACCCCAACGCGACAGACTCAGAGATCAAATGGGGCGAATTATGGAATGAGGGAGAAAGGCACGACTCACCCAAAGCGCCAATGCAACAGGCCCTGGACAACCATGCCTCACCTGGATCGTGCAAGCTCACAAAGGAACACTTGACCCTCATTTTCGAGATGAGGAGGGACCTAGCCGAGCATATGTATAACCATAACCTCCTCAACAAGCACATGGATATTCTTTTTGATTCCTTATCAGGCGAGCTCGCAAAGAGCCACTACCCGACGTGCTGCCAGCCTTATGCCTTCACGGTTAGCCAGGAAGAAATCTCAGGTTCGCCTCATGTTTAGATTTTCTGTTGTTAATTTCCTGGTCTTAGCTGTTTTGTATTTTTTTGCTGCCATGAAACTATGGTGCACTAGTTGGTCAATAAACTATGTCGACCGCACGTTCTAGTTTCCATGCATATGGCATAACAGGTGGCAAGATATTATTGTTTTTAGACATGTATTGTTTTATAGTTTATGCACATTGGCACATGTTCTGGTTTCCACACTTGTGACAGAACAGGTGGTGAGTCTTGATGTAATATTTTGACAAGTGTCACTTTTGAAGGCATAAGATAATACAATCTCTTGTTATTTACTATATATATATATATATATATATATATATATATATATATATATATATATCCTATTATATTTAAAATGAACAACACATCTTAATTAATGATAAAACTTGTGTTATGTTATACTTAAAAAAATATAAGTCAAAATTAGTAATATCAAGATATATTTAAAATGTAAATAACAATATTTATAATATTTTGTGTATTTGAATTATTTATAAAAAATATAATTATCATTTGAATAATTATGTATTTTTATGACCATTTAAATTAAAATATAATAAAAGGATGTAAATCTTTTCATTAATTTTAACATAAATAATAAATAAAGATTATTAACTACTAATTCTAGAATAAGTGTGTATTTTTATTACCATTTGAATTAGAATATAATAAAAAAAATTAAATACTTTCAACAATTTTAACATAAATAATAAATAAATATTTTTAACCATTAATTATAAAGAATAAAGTACACGTTTTCTAATAAAATTTTATTTATTAAAATTACTTTCAATTTTTATAATTTTGCTTTATTTATAATTTTAATTAGGTTTCAATTATTATAAAATCTTTGTTGGTGATTTTTATTTTATGTTTATTTGAACATTTTCAAATAAAGTACAAGTTTTCTAATAAAATTTTATTTATTAAAATTACTTTCAATTTTTATAATTTTGCTTTATTTATAATTTTAATTAGGTTTCAATTATTATAAAATCTTTGTTGGTGATTTTTATTTTATGTTTATTTGAACATTTTCAACATGTGACAGTGAGCACTCTAATACTTAACTAATTTAATTATGATCCCTTCCATAAGAACATAAATATTCAAACAACTTAATAATAATTTTTCTATTGAAAAATAAAATCAATATGACATTGTCATACAATTTTATTTTTATTTTATGTAACCATCCAAAAAAAAATAACTTTAAAAAAATAATATTATAATTTGTAACAATAATAAAAAATATAGCTATAAATATTAAAAATTAAATAAAAATAATATTATTATTCATTAAAACAATATTTAACAATGTCACTTATGATTATCAAAAAAAACAATATTATATATAAATACAATTAAATAGAACAATCCTACAACTAAACTATTTTTCCTTTAATCACTCTCACATCAATGATATATTTCAATAATCATCCTTATTTCCTTATCCTTTATTTTTTCAATAAGACAAATGTAACACATATTTAAATATTAAATATTTTTAAGACTAAATTATGTTTGAAACCTATTTGATTTATGACATATCATTTCCTTCTTGCATTAAATGCAAGAATATCAATAAATTATTAAATTAGCTAAATGCAGTGTCCCATATTTTTACTATTGTCAATGTAAGAATATCGATAAATTATTGAATTAGCAATATTGTAATGTCTCACATTCTCAGTAGTGTTGAGAAACCCTAAATCTTCAAGGCATAAGATTGGTCAACAATATGGCACATGTCACTTGTAGGTATTGAATCTGAGTGAGGAGGATAACAATCATTCCTCTCAACCACCAGAAGTAAATCCAATTTACTTCTATATGGGTGAGTGCACAAAGTTGGTGGAGAAAAAAGTAACAAGGGGGTGAGTAGGAGTGTGTACTCATAGGAACGCGTGCACACACATATTCTTGAAGCTATAGGTTTGGAAAATCATGAACCTCCACTCAATGTGACACATAGACATGTTGGAAAGAACGCGTGTGTGTTCCTAAGAACGTATCATGTTCCTAAGAATGCGTGCACATTCCTCTGTCATGACCTTTTTTAAGGGACCACGAGCATGATTTGTGCCCATTTGCACAGATCATGCCTCACGTTTTTCCCTTCATTGAGAAAATGGAGAGGAGGATAAAAGCAACAAGAAAAGATAAGATCTTGACACTATGTCCATGTCAATCCAAGTATGCTTGTTTTCTCTTCTTTTCCTCCCACTCTAGTAATTTTTACTTTTATTCAATTAATTTAATATATTCTAAAAGAATCTAAATTATATAAATTTCTAATCTTATAGAGAAATATCATCTAGAAAATTCAGAGAGAGTCGCCTCTTACATTTCCTAACATTTCCCCTTTAAAAATAACTATAGAGAATTTACAAGAAATATGATTATTAATATTTTTTTTATTTCTTAAAATATATATGGATGTTTTTTCTAATTTTATATTTTAATTTTAAACACTGGCCTAATTAATATGCCATGCCTTATTAAATTGAAACATATATGATAAAATGGAACCTGAAGACAATGAAAACCGCACACAAGCAGACCAAGGCGCAGAAAACCCCAACCCACCACAACCACCAAACATAAACACACACATTGATGAGAGTTTGGCCACATTGAGATCATTTGTGCATGAATTAAGGGGCACAAAGGAACCTAACTGATTTTCCTTAGCCACTTCATTAGACTCCATTGTATCGTCCATTGCAAGTTCCTAAGGGAAATTAACTACTATTTCTGAATACATGGATAGGATGTTCAAGTTCTATAGGACTGAACTGAGTTCAAGTGATTGAAGATATGTTGAGGATGTATGTGATAGATAAACCATCCAAATGGGAGGATTGGTTGCATTTGGTGGAGTTTTTTTATAAAAATGGGTATCAAACATCTCTAAAGATGAGCCCGTTTGAGGCACTTTATGGTAGAAAATGCAGCACACTAGTGAGCTAGGACAACCTAGCAGATAGAGCAGTGATTGGACCAGAATTAATCAGGGAAATGGTAGAGAAGATGGTGAGAATAAAACAAAATTTAAAGGCTACCCAAGATAGGAGGACAATTTATGTTGATAAGGACAAAACTCACAGAGAGTTCAAAGTGGGTGACCATGTGTTTCTAAAAGTAAATGACAAGAGAAGTTTCTTGAAGTTGGGAAATTGTTCAAAACTGACAGCTCATTATTGTGGGTCGTTTGAAATCCTAGAGAGGATTGGTATTGTAGAATACATGATTTCCTTACCTGTATAAATGTGTATTCATAATGTATTCCATGTATCATTGCTTAAAAAGGGTGTACCTGATGTTAATCATGCCATTGATTGGAATGTGATTCAGGTGGAGCAAGAAAAAAAATTCTGAGTTCATCCAGTATGCATATTAGATCAGAAAGTCAAGCTGCTCTAGAATCGAGCAATAATACTGGTAAAGGTATAATGGAATATAGATTTTAACCTTGTACAATATTTTACTGCAAACAAATTTTCAATAAAAGAACAGAAAAGATGCAATGGAAAATACACACATTACACAGATACTTTTCCCTTAGAAACCCAAACAGAGAAAACCAACATATTCTATATTCATTCACATCATACATTGTTTACAATACAATATACATATAGGATTCAATGATATCCAAAACCCTAATCCAATGACCTAGATTAGTCAACAACCATAATTCCTTAACCGGAAATAGAAAGCCATCGGCAAAAAACCATGTGCCAAAAAACTACCCAACAATGGACATGAAAATCGAGGTGACATGAAAAATGAGGCAAAAATAAATTTCAGGGAAATTTCCCTCAAACCCCCTACGTGCCCGAAAAAGAATATAACACATACCCAACATGGACCTGGTACGGTCCTAATGATGCAACTTGGGAGCATGAGGATGATATGCAGACAAAGTATATGCTTATGTTTGAGGACTTTTGAATTTTTTACAGTATATTTGTGTCTATTGCACTGAGGACACTGCATAAATAAGGGGGAGGGGAATGTAATACCCCTAGGATAAACACCATTGTAAATATTAATGTAATTGTACATAAAGGATGCTGAAACATGATACTTTGGGGCTATAATGTATTTGTATGAATGTATTTTGAGGCCAGAGTGCCTGTATATTTATTGGGTTGGTGAGCTAGAAGCTGAAATGACATCAAACCTATTTTTGTAAAATGCAATCACACTCGATTTTAATGAAAACACATCACTGTTGCAGACCAACCATGTAAAAGAGTATGGGGGGATAAACTCCACTAGAATGGGAAAAGGTGGGTGAGAGTCTAGGGAAAAGGGGATAAGATAGGGGGCTTAAACCCAAAGGAATATTTTATTGATATTCCAAAAAATGTATAAAGTATAAAGTATGGATATTTAAATATATCCTAAGTCCTTATGTTGAGGAACATATCACCTTGTGATGGAAACCATGTGGAACCAAGCTAATTCCAAACATGACAAGTGTCAAGTGGGAACATGAAAATATAATTGGAGAAGTTTAGTTCCTTTGGGGGAATATTCCCATTATTCATTCACACCTCACTACCTCCAGGGGACTGTCATCTGTACCTTCATGTTACGTGTTCCTGTATTTGTACCTGTATAAGGAATTTGGTTATTTTTGGAGCTAGATTGAAGAGGTAGATTGCCAGGCCCATAGGACAATGAAGAAGTAGGTTGTCAGGCTCATAGGACACTGAAGAAGTGAGTTGTCAGGCCCGTGAGAATTCTCTATAGATGAGAGATCTATTGGGAATTGATTTCCCAAGGTGCCAAACTGCAACTATAGAGATCTCATACTTCCTATTTGGCATGTTGTTGAAGCCCTAGAAGGAAAGTGGGGCAGACGAAGGACTATTGAGTGGAGAAGGGGAACACTTCATGGGGTTGGAAAAACATCTGGGGAATGAGGGACTATAGGCTGTTATTTTTAGTTGGAACTCATGTTTGAGTTGTATATTGTTAAAGAGACCTTATCTTGGTTAGAAATCCTTTACTCAGGTGGAATTTAGCCCTAGCTCAGGGGTGACCCATTGTTGAGAACTATTGATGCAGGAGCATCATCAGCAAGCACACACGGCAGGAAAGCTCAGCACTAGGGAATCATTTCAGAATCTCAAACGTTGTGGGTTACTGCAGATATTTTGGGGAGCTGACAAAGAATAGAGGAAGATCAAACGCTTGGAGGGGGAATGATCATGAGCGATCAGAGAGTTTCACTCCGAGTCTTGAATGTAACTGAACTTAGGTAGTAGTTAGAGTTTTTTTTCATTTTCCGAGTAGATGAGTAGTCGGGGGGAACCCTAAGGACCCTCTGAGATAAATAGAGGTTTTGTACGCCCAAATGAGGCTGTTGTGAGTTAGTAGGAAAATTCTCAGTTTTTAGTTGTTGTTTGATCATAGCTATAGCCATTTTATTTCTGAATGAATATAACAGAGGAAAATTGATCCAAATGTGTGTCGTTGTTATTGTTTGCAATTTCCTGTTATTGTGTTTTCGTTAATGAATGAATTCTGTTATGAATAGATGGAATTGTGAATGTTAGTATAAGTTTCAATTGTTTCTCTTTTATTGAACCGGTGCAAGGTGTGCACACAGAACACAAGGAGTGCGTTGATGGGATCTATTTCAATTCCGAAGCTCAAAAGAGATAGCATGAAACTTTCCCTTTGCAAGGAGTGCAAAGTCACTGCTGCAAGGCATGCACATTCGATCGCAAGAACTCAAACCTTGCGTAAGGATCTGTTGCAAGGAGTGAACAGATTAGAAAATCGACTAAGTGTTGAAGTGACCCTTTAAGAAGCTAAAGGAACAAAAGGCGAGGAATCTCATAAGAGATAACGCTTTCTAGAGGTGCAGACGAGATCCAAGAAGTGGATTTGTAAAAGACTCAAAGGTCAGAGCCTTTGAAACGTTTGGAATATTCCAATTCAGGGAAGAAAGCTCAAGCTCAGGAGGAGGGGCTACAGTGATTGTTGGATCGATCATCGCGAAAGATCTGGACTGCCAGATCATAGTCTAGACAATGAGGAGTAATCATAGAGGAGAAACCGATCTGATTCGTTGGATCTACATGCATGTGGACCAACAGTCGTTGGATCCAGAGGAGGTGCACAAGGTTTAGTCCATTTGAGTGCATAGGAAGAGAGCCAAATTCACGATACGCGAAGTCCCGACATCATGAGGACCGTCCATTGGAAAAGGAACGTGGAAGAGATCCACATACATCGGATATTTGCAAGGGGAAGAGCCGCAACGATCCTAACCATCCATCGGGAGGGATGCGTGGTGAGCAATCAACATTTCTCTAACTCATGACTTGAAAAGGTCAAAGGGCAAGTTTGTAAGAATTTGTGAAACGAGCATTCGCGATTAGATAACAATCGCTGATCAAGGAGAGATATGGACCGTTGATTGTCCGGGAAGAATTTCAGCATTTCAAGGATCGGGGGAATGAAGGTGAAAAGTCTTTCGACCTCACGATAAGCGAAACCCCGATACACAAAATCCCGACGAGATCTGAGCCGTCAGATCGTGGGGGAAGTCAGGACTGTCAAATTGGGAGCTTTGAAATATCGACATTTTTGGATTCGAGGAGTCAGGGTTGGCTCACTTGCAAAGTCCTGACACGTGAAATTGTGATGCACCTTTTGTGTAGGAGTGCGATCACAGCCTGTGGTCATGTGGAGGTGAGGCGCACACTTAGTGTTTAGTTTCACAGGTGGAGTTTCATAAAGGACCTATGGATTTTTTCATGGGATTCCAGCAGGGAATCGAAGAGATGCTTCAGTTCGATAGATTGAAGAACAATCCTTGACTGGGAGGTCAGTGGACCCTGCCAAGGCAGAGGCAGGGGGTCTACATCAAGTGGTATCAGCGTTGATTTGCGTCTGTAGATTTCAGGCGAAGGAGATAAAGGAGACGAAATAATTTGAGTTGTACTCTGTGTGTGAGAGACAATCAACACAATTCCACCGAGGAGACAAGTGGAACAACCTTTATCCAATCAGGCTGTAGAAAGGGAGATGCAAGAACTTCATGCAAAATTGGAGGCGATGGAGGTAGCATAGAGAAGAGCACCTGATACTAGAGACATCAGCGATGTAGAGACCGAAGAAGTAGAAGTTGAAGAATCTGCAGGAGAGAATGTTTCCGAAGAACCCTTGCTGAGAGAAGTTGTTAGATTAGGAGCTAGAGCTAAGATAGAGGTCCCAATGTACAAAGGCAATTTAGATGCTGAATAGCTGTTGGATTGGGTAAGAGCCATGGAAAAATATTTCGACTATGAAGATGTCGATGAGGAGAAAAGGGTGAGAAATGTTGTCACCAGACTCAAAGGACATGCAACACTATGGTGGGATGAACTACAAGCTGAGAGGAGGAGAAAAGGCAAACAAAAGATAAAGAATTGGGACAAAATGGTAGCCAAGCTAAAGGAAAAATTCATGCCCAAATATTATTAGATCAATCTATTCAGGAAGCTGCAGAACCTGAGACAGAAGGGTATGATAGTTAAAGAATACATAGAGGAGTTCTACAAGATGAACATCAGAATTGGACAAAGAGAGAAGGATGAAGAAAAATTTTCCAGGTATATAAACGAACTAAGGTATGAAATCCAGGATGAGATCAGCATGATGTTAGTAAGGACAGTGGAGGATGCTTATCAGTTTGCACTGAATGCGGAGGAGAAGTTGGCCAGAAAACAAAACCAGTGAGGCAGAGGTAGAAGCCCAGTTCCAAACAAAGGCAAGGGAGTTTCCCAAGACAAGTCACAAAAATCCAAAGATGAGACTGAGAAACCACATAGTCACTCGGAAAGAGGAGGAAGTTCCCGAGGAAGACAATATGGTAGGAGAATTTCTTCCAGAGGAAGAGGAAGATGCAGAGGAGGATAAGTGAGATGTTACACTTGTGTGAAGGTAGGACATAAGTCTTGGGAATGTCCCGAGAGAAATAAATAAAGAGAAGGTGAAGATCACATTTCAGAAGCACAGAGAAGAAATGTTGAAGCAAAAGGAACAAAGGATGGAACATCCCTGATGTTGATAAAAGTTCTCTTAAAACCACAGACAGAAGTTGAGAAGCCAGTGCAGAGGAACAACCTATTCAGGACAACTTGCAAGACTAAATATAGAGTATGAAAGGTGATAATTGACAACAGGGAAAAATTAGTATCCACAAAGATGGTGGAGAAATTGGAGCTGGATACAACTTCACATCCGAAGCCATACAAAGTCTTGTGGTTACAAAAAGGACACTGGGTAATGGTTACTAAACAATGCTTGGTTGAATTTAAAATAGGAGGATATAGAGATGAAATTCTATGTGATGTAATTCCCAGGGATGTATGCCATATTTTGTTGGGAAGACCATGCAAGTTTGATAGGAATGTCATTCATGATGGGAGGAAGAATGCATACACCTTGGAGAAGAATGGTAGGAAACACATGTTGCTACCAATAGAGGAGAAGAAAGTGAAAGAGGAAGCCAACACAAGCATACTTCTCATGAGTGGGAAGGAACTTCTGAAGAAGTTAAGAAAGGACAAGAGATGCAGTTTGTTGTGGTGAGGAAGCCTAGAGTTGTCCTTACACGTACTACAATGGATGATTTGTCTGAAGAAATTTGGGAATTGTTGGATAATTTTGCTGACATAGTGGTGGATGAGCTGCCTAACTCATTACCACCCATTAGAAGTATCAACCATCATATTGATATGATATCAGGAGAAAATCTACCAAACAAATCTACCAAACAAAGCAGCGTACAGACTGACACCTCGAGAGAATGAGGAGGTAAAGAACCAAGTCCAGGAATTGTTAGACAAAGGTTTGGCTAGAGAGAGCTTGAACCCATGCACAGTGCCAACTATGTTGAGTCCAAAGAAGGATGGAGGATGGAGAATGTGTACAGACTCAAGAGCCATTAACAAAATCACCATCAGGTATAGATTTCCTTTGTCAAGAATGGATGATTTAATGGAATATCTAAGTGGAGCAAACTTCTTTTCTAGGATAGATTTGAAAAGCGGATATCACCAAATAAGAATGAGAGAAGGTGATGAATGGAAAACAACCTTTAAGACAAATGAAGGTTTGTACATGAGTGTCTTGTTATGCCATTTGGCTTAACAAATTCCCCGAGTACTTTTATGAGGTTGATGAATGAAATAATGAAAGACTTCATTGGCAACTTTGTGGTTGTATATCTAGATGATATACTGATCTTTAGCAAGACTAAAGAGGAGCATTTGAGACACCTGACACTAATGATGAGGAGACTACAGTAGGAGAAGCTGCTGAAAAATTTGAAGAAGTCATATTTCATGAAGACATAACTCATTTACTTGGGTTTTGTGATCTCTTCAAATGAATTGAAGATGGATCCAGAAAAGGTGAAAGTAATCAAAGAATGGTCATCACCAAGAAGCATGTTTGAGGTAAGAAGCTTCCATGGATTAACAAGTTTCTATAGGAAGTTCGTCAGATATTTCAGTGGAATTTGTGCACCAATGATGGATACAGTGAAGAAGAAGCACAAGTCTTTTAAATGGATAGAGGAGGCCAAGAGGAGCTTCAATATACTGAAGGAGATAATAACAAAACGACCAATTCTAGTCTTGCCGAATTTTGAAAAGACATTTCAGGTGAGATGTGATGCAAGTGGAGTTGCAATTGGAGCAGTTTTGAGCCAGGATAATAGACCTATTGTGTATTTCAGTGAGAAGCTGAATGAGACCAAGAGAAAATACTCCACGTATGATAAGGAGTTTTACGCCATAATTCAAGCCTTGAAGAAGTGGAGACATTACCTTGTTCCACAGGAATTTGTCTTGTATAGCGATAACCAAGCTTTACAATTCATAACCAAATAGGAAAAATTGAATCAGAAGCATGCAAAGTGGATTGAGTTTATGCATAATTTCACTTTTGTCATAAAACATATTGCTGGAAATGCTAACAAAGTTGATGATGCATTGAGCAGGATATTTTTGATTTTGCAGGAATTTCAAGTGAAGACCTTGGGGTTTGAACAGCTTAAGGAAATTTATAGTGATGATACAAATTTCAAGGAGGCATACAAAGCATGCATGAATCTTGTGCTGAGAGATAGGAGCTAGTGGGAAAAGTATATGATTCAAGAGGGATTGTTTTTCAAGAGCAACAGGTTATGCGTACCAAAATGTTCAATGCGGGACAATCTTTTGAAGGAGAAGCATAGTGGAGGATTGGCTAGACATTTCGACCATGATAAAACATTCACACAGTTGAGCAGTTCATACTATTGGCCAGGTATGAGGACATAACTGATGAAATTTGTGAATAGATGTAGAATATGCCAACATGCAAAAGGTAAATGATAGAACAATGGATTGTATCAACCATTGCCAATACCAGAGAGGCCTTGGGATGCGATAAGCATGGATTTTGTGTTAGGAATACAAAGAACACAAAGAGGATGTGATTCCATATTTGTGGTGGTGGATAGATTTTCAAATATGGCACACTTTATCCCATGTCAGAAGACCAGTGATGAAACCCATGTTGCAAATCTATTTTTCAAGGAAGTTGTGAGACTTCATGACCTACCCAGAAGCATCGTCTCGGACAGAGACACAAAATTTTTGGTCATTTTTGGAGAACACTGTGGAAGAAGATGGGGACAGATTTTTCCTTCATATCAGCTTATCATCCTCATACATATGGACAGGATGAGGTGGTAAACAGAAGTTTGGGAAACTTGTTGAGGAGTCTGGTCACTAAGCATCATAACCAGTGGGATCAGATTCTGCCACAAGCAGAATTTGCATACAACAACTCTCCAAACATAAGCACTGGAAAGAGCCCATTTCAAATACTGTATGGAATGCAACCCAGGGGAGTATTCGAGTTGAGAGACTTGGGACATAGTGATATCAAAAGTGCTAGAGAAGAAGATTTTTCCACAGAAATGCAAAAGATTCATAACCAGATCAGAGGAAAATTACAAAACTCTAGCCAAGAGTACAATCACAAAGTTGATCAACATCGCAAATAACTTCAATTTGAGGTGGGAGATTAGGTTCTGGCACATCTCAGTAAATAAAGGTTCCCTAGGGGAATGTATAACAAGTTAAAAATGAAGAAGATAGGGCCATGTAAGATCTTGAGGAAGTTTGATGCAAACGCCTATGAGATTGAGCTACCAGATGATGTGGGCATATCGCCCATATTCAACATTTCAGACTTGTATCCTTACAGGAAATATGACACAGAGGGATCAGAAGACCAATATAATATTCAGTGGGAGAAGAAAATGCATGTAGCAGAAAAACCACAGATGGAGAAGATCATTGATCAGAAAATTGGCAAGAAGACCAGGAGGAAGACCTATCTTGAATATTTGGTTAAGTGGAAGGGACACCCAATAGAAGATGCCAGTTGGGAAAATGAAGCTAATATCCAAGAGCATGGAAATTCGGTGCAGGAACTCATGGACATGAGTCCATGAATTTTTGTCCAGGGGGAGTATGATGCAGGAGCATTGTCAACAAGCACACACGACAGGAAAGCTCAGCACTCGGGAATCATTTCAGAATTTCAAATGTTGGGGGTTACTGCAGATCGTTTGGGGAGATGAAAAAGAACAGAGGAAGATCAAATGCTTGGAGGGGGAATGATCATGAGCGATCAGAGATTTTCACTCCGAGTCTTGAATGTAACTGAACTTAGGTATCAGTTGGATTTTTTTTTTCACTTTCTAAGTAGACGAGTAGTTGGGGGAAACCCTAAGGACCCTCTGAGATAAATAGAGGTTTTGTACACCCAAATGAGGCTGTTACGAGTTAGTAGGAAAGTTCTGATTTTTTAGTTGTTGTTGTTTGATCATAGTTGTAGCCATTTTATTTCTGAATGAATATAACATAGGAAAATTGATCCAAATGTGTGTCGCTGTTATTGTTTGTAATTTCCTGTTATTGTGTTTTCGTGAATGAATGAATTCTGTTATGAATAGATGGAACTATGAATGTTAGTATAAGTTTCAATTGTTTCTCTTATGTTGAACCGGTGCAAGGTGTGCACACAGAACACAAGGAGTGCATTGACATGATCTATTTCGATTTTGAAGCTTATAAGAGATAACACAAAAATTTACCTTTGCAAGGAGTGCAAAGTGACTACTGCAAGGTGTGCACAGTCGGTCACAAGAACTCAAACCTTGCGTAAGGATCTGTTGCAAGGAGTGCATAGATTAGAAACTCGACTAAGTGTCGAAGTGACCCTTTAATAAGCTAAAGGAACAGAAGGTGAGGAAGCTAAGAAGAGATAACGCTTTCCAGAGGTGCAGACGAGATCCAAGAAGTGGATTCGTAAAAGATTCAAAGGTCGGAGCCTTTGAAATGTTTGGAATCTTCCAAGTCAGGGAAGAAAGCGCAAGCTTAGGAGGAGGGCTACAATGATCATTGGATCGATCACCATGAAAGATCTGTACTGCCAGATCATAGTCTAGACAATGAGGAGTAAGCGGAGAAGAGAAACAAATCTGAGCCATTGGATCTGGATGTGTGTGGACCAATAGTCGTTGGATCCAGAGGAGGTGCACAAGGTTTAGTCCATTTGAGTGCATAGGAAGAGAGTCGACTTCGTGATACGTGAAGTCCCGACATCATCAAGACCGCCCATCGGAAAGGGCACATGGCAGAGATCCACATACGTCGGAGATTTGCAAGGGGAAGCGTCGCAGCGATCCTAACTGTCCATCGGGAGGGACACGTGGCGATCGATCAACATTTCACTGACTCGTGACTTGAAAAGGTCAAAGGGAAGTTTGTAAGAATTCGTGAAACGCGAATTTACGATTAGATCACAACCGTTGATCAAGGACAGATCTGGACCGTTGATTGTCCTAGAAGAATTTCAGCATTTCGGGGATTGGGAGAACGGAGGTGAAAATTATTTCAACCTCGTGATACGTAAAACCCCGATACACGAAATCCCGACGAGATCTGAGCCATCAGATCGTGGGGGAAATCAGGACCATCAGATTGGGAGCTCCAAAATATCGACATTTTAGGAGTCGGGGAGTCAGGGTTGGCTCACTCGCAAAGTCCCGACACGCGAAATCACAACGCGCCTTTTGTAAAGGCATGCGGTCATAGCCCGTGGTCGTGTGGAGGTGAGGTTCGCGCTTGGTGCTTAGTTGCGCAGGCGAAGCTTCATAAAGGACCCGTGGATTTGTTCATGGGATTCCAGCAGGGAATCGAAGAGCTGCTTCAGCTCGATAGATTGAAGAACAATCCTTGACCGGGAGGTCAACGGACCCTGTCGAGACAGAGGTAGGGGGTCTGCAGCAATTATGAGCGGTGTGGTCTAAGGATGGGAGGAATGAGGAAGGTCTGTACGTATTTGGTGTTCATTTTACTAAATATAAGTGTTTATTCTGTGTTAATTTATGTGCTATATTAATATTTATTCAAATTTTCTTATGGTTTTTTTTGTATATGTTGTATTTATATATATATATATATATATATATATATATATAT
The DNA here is from genome assembly GCA_010110895.2 of Picea sitchensis. Taxonomy (NCBI): domain Eukaryota; kingdom Viridiplantae; phylum Streptophyta; class Pinopsida; order Pinales; family Pinaceae; genus Picea; species Picea sitchensis. Next base: position 46,635 of record SNQJ01S0029365.1, on the reverse strand, counting down.
ATGTTGTTATCCACATTAATCTAAGAAATTTCATAAGTATATCAGAACTGTAATTGAGAGAGTTTTCTATAACGTGACCCAACTTGGGTGGTTGGGGACGTTACAACTACCCAACAATGTTAGTTTTACAGGATCTCAGACATGGAAAATTAAAGATGTTCCCTTCATCTACTGTGACGTTAGAGACCCTATTATGTTCCCAACCCTTTGCTTTCCCAATTATGCACAGGTTGTTCGAAGTGCAGATGGGAAACAACTAGTGCTTATGAAAAAGTGGGCCAAACCACTTCGACAGGTTGAAATACTGTCAGTGGTCAATTGCTCTCATTTTGTCCATGGGGAGTTAGTTTCCATATATGCTTTCTTCATTCTTACCCACCTACATGGTGAATACCTTTGGTTGGGTGAAAAATATCTGGTTGATGCAGCAACAATTCATTAAGTTACCAGATTACCCATTCATGGAAAGGAACCTGAAAAAGTGCTCACAACCAAAGATGTTTCCTAGAATTATGTGTATGGAAAGTACGACAGGTGCCTAGGAAGCCATGGGGTCATGATATAAAAAATAAATACTCAGCTAGTTCGATTTGCCACCCAACTACTCACTTGTAAGATATTGTGGAATTGTAGGAAGGATTAGTGCCCACTTGCTGTCGTCATGAACATTGTCTGACAGGGGTCTAGCTATCCTGGCCATGATATATCCTCAGTGAATTCATCAACAATTGCTTGGATATATAAAATTTTGGGAAGGATTTCCATTACATCTAGATCATGTTGCTTCTCACTATGGTTCTTTGGAGACCCCTCTAGGATATGAACTTGTTGATGTGAGAGGCCCAATATTCGCAGCCCCTCGATTCCTTCAATTGCAAGTCAACAAAGACCTTGTTGTTCATGCATCCAATGATAGAGTCTTCTAGAAATGGTACCGACATATTGTCTAGGTAGTTTCCTCACAAGTGCACATCCTGTGAAATATCATTGACATGTATGGAAATTATATTGTATATGAATGAAATTTTCATAACATCTATATATATCCTAGTGATGACCAGGGGGATGCAATGACATTGCTTCCTTCGTGCATGATGAAAGAGGATATCCAACAGGGGGTAGCAGAGTGGCCAATACATTTTAAACTGGTTATAGATGAAGAAATGAACACTCTGGAAACAACCACTAAGCACAACCAGGATTAAAGGAAGGTTGAGGTTGCACGACTGAGGGAACAGAGCATGGTCCCCACTGGAGGGGTATACAAGGACAAGGATAATTCCAAATGGAATCAAGACCTGATTTCTACATTTGTAGACCCTTTCCACATTGGGTCCAGTATTGAACATGAGAATGTCAATCAATGGATAACGGTCTCCCCATCCCACAATGTGTAGCATTCAATAGAGTCCACACCCACTAGTACAAAAATACAATGGATTGGTTCGACCGTTCGAGTGGCCACTCCTCCTATACATCCAAGCTTGGGATAAATGACACCTCGAATTGTGACATTGATCACAACCCTCAAAAGATAGTTGTTGTTGAAACAACAGATCTAGATGGAGGCCACATGTAATGTTGAGAATCTTTGTCACTGGCTTGGAGGTGTAGGCCCTTCTCCCGACACTCCACCTTGAACATTAGCCTCTATTCCCAGTTCTAGTATTCATGCACATGCCCTCATATTTGACCCTTCATTGCTCACCTCGATGTACATGGTTAATACAGGAATCCCTTTAACGCCAATTCCTACTCCACTGGCGCATGAGTGTATTACTACTATACTTATAGAATTGGGTGAACGAAACTGAACTCTTAGTCGGGATCATGCACAACTTCAACTACAAAACCATGTAGAAATTGCAATGCAGAATTAGACGCATGCACACTATCAACAGGAGGTTTGGGTTCACCTGGCCTTACAACAGTGGTATGACATGGATGTTGCGGCTCAAGCAAACATAAAGGTTCAATATGCTGAGAGCACCACTGCCTTCAATGACCTCTCGGGGTCGGTCAACAACTTATCTGTGTAGGTACCAAAAAATGAGGCTCGAGAAATCCCCTCCTTTATCAAACTCTCGGTCATAAAGTCACGTCTTCAAGCTTTGGAAATCATATAAATACAACACTCTGTGCACAACTTCCACAGACAACACCGGAGGAGACATAGATGGTTGTGAGTCTGGTTTTGTAATACATGTAGAGTCTTAGATAAAGCACATGGCACCTTGAAATGCACTAACGTGAGAATGTATGAGAGCACAAGGCGCTGGTCCTTTTAAATGTTG
>SNQJ01S0029365.1:13754-29662 GCA_010110895.2 Picea sitchensis | reverse complement strand
AAGGGAGGAGAAGGATGAAGGAGCTCTTTAGTTTGTGTAATGTTACGCTGCATAAATCTCTACTTGATTGACTTAGCTTGTGGGAGTTGGGATACCCAACTCAGTGAGGAGTGGTAGCTCAGCCTTGCAAGGCGAGCTGGGAGCTAGTTGAATCTCTAGATAGTGTGTGTGGTCTCTTTGTGGCTTGAGGGGCTAAGGGAAAAGAAGAGTACCCCTAGCATTGGCTGGGAGGTACCGGTGAAGCCTCGTCGGTCGGCAAGCGGGAGTTGCACGGAGCGCGTGGGACGTCACTCAGAGCGGGCGATCAGGCAACGATACACTCTCTTCATTTTTGAATGGTAGATTGTTGTAGGATTTATGCTTGGATTTGCATGTTTAATGGAGTAAGTAAACTGATTGTCTAGATTGATGACTAAATTTCTTTCATAGCCTAGCTCAATGATTGATTGACTCCCATGGCTTTCGTTTCCCCGCATGTCTTGACCTCCTTGTGGTGTTTGATTGTGACCATTGTGGTGATTTTTCCTATCATCCCAAGCTCATCAGTGCTCGCCTGGGCAGTCAGCCAGGAGCCTGATCTATGGTCATCGCTTCGGCGTTAATAGACCTATGGATCTCAACGCCCTGCCTTTCTGTGCGAGGATGATGAGCAAATGATGAACCTATCATTCGTCTACCTCCATTGTTGTCCTTGGATGATTGGATCCTTTCAGTTATCTTACTGTTGTCTGCAATTTGTATTGGTATTCTGGCAATGGAAAAACGAATTGATTCATGTCTGCACTTTGTATTTGTATTTTGGCAATGGAAAAACGAATTGATTCATGTCTGCATTTTGTATTGGTATTCTGAGAATGGAAAAACGAATTGATTCATGTATGCATTTTGTATTTGTATTCTGGCAATGGAAAAACTAATTGATTCATGTCTGCATTTTGTATTGGTATTCGGGCAATAGAAAAACGAATTCTTTCATGTTTGCATTTGGTATTGGTATCCTGGAAATGGAAAAACATTTTGGTTTTTAACTATTGCCAGAGATTGTTGTTTTAAATGCCCACGTTTTTCTTTCAAATGAGACAAAAGTTGTTGTTTAAAATTGCCCACTTTTTTTCTTTCAAATGAGACTGAGTTTGTTGTTTTAAATGCCCACGTTTTGCCTTAAAATAAGACCAAGATTGTTGTTTTAATTTCCCACGTTTTTTCTTTCATATGAGATGGACTTTACTGTTTTAAATGCCCACGTTTTGCCTTCAAATGAGACTCAGATTGTTGTTTTAATTGCCCACATTTTTGCTTTAAGATGAGAATGAGTTTACTGTTTTAAATGCCCACATTTTTACCTTCAAATGAGACTGAGTTTGTTGTTCTAAATGCCCACATTTTTTCTTTCAAATGAGACTGACTTTGCTGTTTTAAATGCCCACATTTTTTCTTTCCAACGATGGACTAAGTTGTTGTAGAAATCACCCATGAATTTAACCTTTTAAATATTAAATTCACTTGCCGGAATGACCACGGTTTTGGTAAATAAAAATTGACTGTGTGCATGTTGAATTTGCCCACCCTTTTTTTTGATATTCAATTCATAACTGACTTGCAGTAATGACCATGATTTTGCCTTCAAACTGTGACTGCGTTTTCCGTTGAGTGATGGAATACGTTGATGTTGATTGGATACGTTTTTCTTTAATTGTTGAGTTGTTGTCGATTGAGCACGATTGGCCACCATGTGGGCACTGCGTTTTTGCTAATTTTTCCACAAAGAATTAAATGGATAACATTTAGTTAAATGCCTTACTATTGCTAGATTCATTGCTATGTAATGGTCGCATTAAATGCCTTGATTTTTTCTAGCAAATAAAATGGATAACAATAAGTTAAATGCCTTGTTATTGCTAGATTCATTGTTATGTAATGGTCATATTAATTGCCAGAACAATTGCTACAACAATGTAAATGGCCAGGAGATTCATTCTTTGGATTGAATGACACATTGAGTTAAATGTTAACTAACACCTTAAATGCCTTGATATTGTTGTATTACTTGTTATGACAACAGTCATGTAAACTACCTTGTTAGTGCGCTTTTAATTGTCGTGTTAATGGTCATGTAATTGCTTTGTTATTTCTATATTAATTGTTAAGTAACCGCTATGTTAATTTCCTCGATAAATTGCTCCAGCCCTGCTAACAGTTAGTAGTTTCCTTCTAATATTATTAGATAGATAGTATTGTTAGTTCAGTCAATATAACTAGACTACATGCTAAGATTTAATTGTTCATAAGTGTTATAATGATAGAATTCTACTTTAAGATTGTAAATGTTGTTATTTAACTTAATGTTTACTTGGGTGGAGAATTTGGATTAACATAGACTTGACTGATTAGGTTGTGTTAAAGATTAAAATTTGATTGGTAAGTAAGGAATGGATTGCAAATTTTAGACTCGCTGGATTGAATTTTAATTAAGGATAGAGGGCATTTATAATTATAGTTTTAGTACTGACCACTTAGATTTGAAAAATTAATTGTATTAACGTTTATTTAGCGGACACATTATTGTCTAATTGTAACTTGACGTGCCCCGTTAGAATATCCAACCCTTGTTAAAATTGAATGTAATCATAAACCGGTTAGACTGGGTGATTGGTGGGGGTGTGGACGATGTTGTGTGGGCTGGCGTCACCCCTTGTCTTCATCCTCTTGTGTCTCATCAACCTTTGTGTGGGGTAGGTATAGTCTCCCAGTTAGTATTCAGTTCCTAGCTCATCCGAGTTTTCTTGAGTCTTAGTCCCTTTTGTTTTGTGCCAAGGTTATTGACGCATCTATCACCCAGGGAACAACATGATTCCTGATGAGGGTATCATGGTGCGCCCTGGGGATAGCGGTGAACGAGATCTTGGTCAGAGTAGGTTCTTTTGTGTGAGTGATGATGAGCATGCAAGTTGCTCTTGGCACAAGGGTTGAACACCTTCAGGCATTAGGTCCGCACGCCTTGAGGTTCTAGTATTTTTTCATCTAGGCCGTGATGTTGGTATGGGGGCGTTGTCCATTAGCTTGTAGGCGTGGTCATTTTTGCGTCGGAAGGGTAGTCGTCCTCCTTGTTATTTTGCGCATGTTTGTCAGTTGTCTTGAGTCGGTGTGTGGTGTTATAGTAACTTGTTGCCTGGACTGCGTGCTAGCATTCGTCATCAGTGGTGTGATTAAAATGTTGTCGTCGTCGCCTTTTTGCCTCTTAACTCCTGAAAAAAAAAATGAAAAAAAAAAAAAAAAATCTTCGCTTGTTGTTGTAACGATGGAGTTGTTACACTCTACACCAAGAGAAATTATTAGTACTTATATACTTTGTCAATGAGTCTACAATAATCGTCAAAGTGTCCACCTTCACCACAAGCACATTCTTGTCTTCAACCATGTCTCTCACAAACTGCTACTAAACTTCAATGTGCTTTATATTGGAATTATAAGAGGGTACTTTTCCAAAATGATTACACTTTGATTATGAAAATATAACCTTACATATTTTGTACAAAACTAATACTTGAACATAATATTTATAACCATAAAACTCCCTTACTCACATGAATGACAACCATGTATTCAACTTCTGTAGTTGAGAGTGAAACTACAAATTGTATTTTGCTCATCCAACTGAATTTTCCTCCAAATAGGTTAAACAAATAACTAATTGTATATATTCTACAATCCATATCTCCAACCCAGTCTACATCAACAAATCCATGTATTTCCAAAACTATGTATAAAGTAGGTCTTCCTTGGTAGAAAATTCCATAATCTATAGTGCCATACAAATACCTGAAAACCCACTTTATAGCTATCCAATGCTCCTTCCCTAGTTTTGACATATACCTACTCAAAAATCCCAGTAAATGTGAAATGTCTAGTCTAGTACAGACCATTACATACTTCAAACTACTAACAACACTAGCATAGGGAATACGAGACATGCCATCTTCCACTTGTTGCGTCTTCGCAAACTGATCTACAGATAACTTTACACCTATTATAATAGGGACCTTGACTATTTTGCATTCATGTTTTACCAATCTCTTTTAATTTCCATGCTTAAAATCAAATTTGTAGCACCAGGATATTTAATGACAAATTTAGAGGACAATTGAGTTCTGACATCCTTGATTATTTCCTTGTTGTTTCCAATTAGCAACATACCATCAACATACAATACCAAATAAATAAAATGATCACCAATTGATTTAAAATACATATAGTAATAATATTTTCATCTTGTGAAACTAAGTCTCAAAATATAAGTATAAAATTTTTGATACCACTTCCTTCTATATTTCTTTAACACATACATGGAATTCTCAAATTGCAAACAGACTCTTTATTTCTTTCACTACAAAACCTTATGTATTTTTCATGTAGATTTACTCTTCAAGATCCCCATGAAAGAATGTTGTTAATTCCATCCATTCTACATCAATATTAAAAGAAACAACGATAGACAATAAAACTAATATAATTCAGTTTAGCAATAGGATAAAAGATGTCAACATAAGCAATTCCCTCTACCTGGGAATTTACCTTTGCTACTAGGACAACTTTATACTTATCCACTTTACCTTTTGCATTCAACTTCTTCTTAAACACAAATTTTCTACCAAAAATATTTCTTCCAATCTACAACTCAACTAGATCCCAAGCCTCCTTTTTATCCAAGGTTTTCATTTCTTCAACCATGGAATTCTTCCAAATTTTACCAGCCTTTGAATCCACTGCCTCCCTAATATTTCTATGATCATCATCAGTAATAGATAAATCAAAACTACATCCTTCTTTCCCAAACTTGTCTCCTCAATACCGGAGTATTAAGTTCTCTTAATTCTGTTTATTTTGATGATTTAGATTCTTTATCCTTCAATTCAAAATCTATCGTATCCGTTTCTTTTTCCATTGGTAGGAATTCCTATTTGGGAACATATTCAACCTCTGTAAAGATAACATCTCGATTGTAAACAGTCTTATTAGTTACTTGGTTCCAAATTTTATGGCCTTTTATACCATCTTTATAACCAATAAAGATACAATTTTCATCTTTATAATCCATCTTACTCCTATTTTTGTTTGCAATGTGTACACAAGCATCACAACCTAAAAATCCTGAATGTTCAAGAGAGGCGTTTTTACCAATCCATGCCTCATGTGGAGTTTTTTCCACCAACACTAATGACGATGATATATTTACTAATTAACATGTAGTAAACAATGCCTCTCTCCAAAATTCTTATCCCAACCCAACACCGGTAATAATTCTCCTTTATTTTTCCATCAACGTCCTATTTATCCTTTCTACAACCCCATTTTGTTAGGGTGTGTATGGAATAGTTTTTTCCCTTCTTGTACCACACTTCTTAAATAATTATTCAAATTCATTTATGCAAAACTCTCCACCATTATATTTCCTCAAAACCTTTATTTTCTTCTCTATTTGATTCACCATAAGAGCCTTAAATTATTTAAATTTATGAAAGATCCTAGACTTCTTTTGAAGAAAATAAATCCATGTATTCCTTGAGAAATCATTAATGAATGAAACATAGTGCTTAGATTTACCTCCTAATGAAACACATTTTTCTCTTATAACCCCAACTGAGAATCTTACCCAATTCTATTTACCATATCTGAAACATTCACAAAAATAAAAAAACTAGTGTACCAGTAAATAAAAAACCTTCAACCATACCTTTACCATGTAGCACTCGAAGGCCCTTCTCTCTGATATGTACCAGTGTTTGATTCCATACAATTATTTTTTATCCAGAGATATTAGGGGTTATTTCTTCTTCATTTCCATCCTCAAGAACAGCAAAATTGTTAGACCCATTACTAATATTTCTTCCCAAAATCTTATATATAGCTCCATTTTGAAATCCTCTCATAAACACCATTTATCCTCAAACCAGTTTGTAGATTTATTTTTCAAACATAGTATGTCCACGTGCATCACTCATATTACTTATAGATATCAAGTTTCTAGCCATATTTGGAATGTGAAAAATGTCAAGGAGTGTTCTAATCCTTCCATCCTTAAACAACAACTTGAAATTTCCTCATCTTGTAATTTTGACTATGAATTCATCCCCTAGAAAAACATCACCTACATTATAATTTTCAAATTCACAAAAACACTTCTTGTGGGGATTCTTATGAAAACAAGCACCTGAATCGATCAACCATACATCATGATCTACATGTGTTCTGTGATGTCCCGTTCCCAAGAGTAGGCCGTCAGGGAGTAACTTAGTAGTCTATATGTTCCCGTGGACTATAGTTAGGCACAAACAGGGAACAAGATGGAGAAATAAGGAGGAATTGATGGCTAAACGATGAATTAAGCCAAAATACTTAATTCATCGTGCAAAATTAAGCTAAGCGAGAACTTCGTGCAAAATTGGAGGCGATGGAGGCAGCGTAGAGAAGAGCACCTGATACTAGAGACATCGGCGATGCAGAGACCGAAGAAGTAGAAGTTGAAGAAGCTGTAGGAGAGAATGTTTCCGAAGAATGCTTGCTGAGAGAAGTTGTTAGATTCGGAGCTAGAGCTAAGATAGAGGTCCCAATGTATGAAGGAAATTTAGATGCTGAATAGTTGTTAGATTGGGTAAGAGCCATGGAAAAATATTTTGACTATGAAGACGTCGATGAGGAGAAAAGGGTGAGAAATGTTGTCACCAGACTCAAAGGACATGCAACACTGTGGTGGGATGAACTACAAGCTGAGAGGAGGAGCAAAGGCAAACAAAAGATAAAGAATTGGGATAAAATATTAGCCAAGCTAAAGGAAAAATTCATGCCCAAATATTATTAGATCAATCTACTCAGGAAGCTACAGAACTTGAGACATAAGGGTATGATAGTTAAAGAATACACAGAGGAGTTCTACAAGATGAACATCAGAATTGGACAAAGAGAGAAGTATGAAGAAAAAGTTTCCAGGTATATAAACGAACTGAGGTATGAAATCCAGGATGAGATCAGCATGATGTTAGTAAGGACAGTGGAGGATGCTTATCAATTTTCACTGAATGCGGAGGAGAATTTGGCCAGCAAACAAAACCAGTGAGGCAAAGGTAGAAGCCAAGTTCCAAACAAAGGCAAGGGAGTTTCCCAAGACAAGTCACAAAAATCCAAAGATGAGATTGAGAAACCACATAGTCACTCGGAAAGAGGAGGAAGTTCCCGAGGAAGACAATATGGTGGGAGAAGTTATTCCAGAGGAAGAGGAAGAGGCAGAGGAGGAGAACTGAGATGTTACACCTATGTGAAGGTAGGTCATAAGTCTTGGGAATGTCCCGAGAGAAAGAAATAAAGAGAAGGTGAAGATCACATTTTGGAAGCACAGAGAAGAAATGTTGAAGCAAAAGGAACAAAGGATGGAACATCCCTGATGTTGATAAAAGTTCTCTTAAAACCACAGGCAGAAGTTGAGAAGCCAGTGCAGAGGAACAACCTATTCAGGACAACTTGCAAGACTAAATATAGAGTATGAAAGGTGATAATTGACAACAGGGAAAAATTAGTATCCACAGAGATGGTGGAGAAATTGGAGCTGGATACAACTGCACATCCGAAGCCATACAAAGTCTCTTGGTTACAAAAATTACACCGGGTAATGGTTACTAAACAATGCTTGGTTGAATTTAAAATAGGAGGATATAGAGATGAAATTCTATGTGATGTAATTCCTAGGGATGTATGCCATATTTTGTTGGGAAGACCATGGAAGTTTGATAGGAATGGCATTCATGATGGGAGGAAGAATACATAAAGCTTAAAGAAGAATGGTAGGAAACACATGTTGCTACCAATAGAGGAGAAGAAAGTGAAAGAGGAAGCCAACACAAGCATACTTCTCATGAGTGGGAAGGAACTCCTGAAAGAAGTTAAGAAAGGACAAGAGATGTAGTTTGTTGTGGTGAGGAAGCCTAGAGTTGTCCTTACAAGTACTACAATGGATGATTTGCCTGAAGAAATTTGGGAATTGTTGGATAATTTTGCTGACATAGTGGTGGATGAGTTGCCTAACTCATTACCACCCATTAGAAGTATCAACCATCATATTGATATGATACCAGGAGCAAATCTTCCAAACAAAGCAGCGTACAGACTGACACCTCGAGAGAATGAGGAGGTAAAGAACCAAGTCCATGAATTGTTAGACAAAGGTTTGGCCAGAGAGAGCTTGAACCCATGAACAGTGCCAACTGTGTTGAGTCCAAAGAAGGATGGAGGATGGAGAATGTGTACAGACTCAAGAGCCATTAACAAAATCACCATCAGGTATAGATTTCCTTTGTCAAGAATGGATGATTTAATGGTCTGTCTAAGTGGATCAAACTTGTTTTCTAAGATAGATTTGAAAAGAGGATATCACCAAATAAGAATGAGAGAAGGTGATGAATGGAAAACAACCTTTAAGGCAAATGAAGGTTTGTACATGAGTGGCTTGTTATGCCATTTGGCTTAACAAATGCCCCGAGTACTTTTATGAGGTTGATGAATGAAATAATGAAAGACTTCATTGGCAAATTTGTGGTTGTATATATAGATGATATACTGATCTTTAGCAAGACTAAAGAGGAGCATTTGAGACACCTGACACTAATGATGAGGAGACTACAGTAGGAGAAGCTGTTGAAAAATTTGAAGAAGTCATATTTCATGAAGACATAACTCATTTACTTGGGTTTTGTGATCTCTTCAAATGAATTGAAGATGGATCCAGAAAAGGTGAAAGCAATCAAAGAATGGTCGTCACCAAGAAGCATGTTTGAGGTAAGAAGCTTTCATGGATTAACAAGTTTCTATAGGAAGTTCGTCATATATTTCAGTGGAATTTGTGCACCAATGATGGATACAATGAAGAAGAAGCACAAGTATTTTAAATGGACATAGGAGGCTGAGAGGAGCTTCAATATACTGAAGGAGAAAATAACAAAATGACCAATTCTAGTCTTGCCAAATTTTGAAAAGACATTTAAGGTGAGATGTGATGCAAGTGGAGTTGCAATTGGAGCAGTTTTGAGCCAGGATAATAGACCTATTGTGTATTTTAGTGAGAAGATGAATGAGACCAAGAGAAAATACTCCATGTATGATAAGGAGTTTTACGCCATAATTCAAGCCTTGAAGAAGTGGAGACATTACCTTGTTCCACGGGAATTTGTCTTGTATAGCGATAACCAAGCTTTACAATTCATAACCAAATAGGAAAAATTGAATCAGAAGCATGCAAAGTGGATTGAGTTTATGTATAATTTCACTTTTGTCATAAAACATATTGCTGGAAATGCTAACAAAGTTGATGATGCATTGAGCAGGAGATTTTTGATTTTGCAGGAATTTCAGGTGAAGACCTTGGGGTTTGAACACCTTAAGGAAATGTATAGTGATGATACAGATTTCAAGGAGGCATACAAAGCATGCGTGAATCCTGTGCTGAGAGATAGGAGCTAGTGGGAAAAGTATATGATTCAAGAGGGATTGTTGTTCAAGAGCAATCGGTTATGCATACCAAAATGTTCAATGAGGGACAATCTTTTGAAGGAGAAGCATAGTGGAGGATTGGCTGGACATTTAGGCCATGATAAAACATTCCAACAGTTGAGCAGTTCATACTATTGGCCAGGTATGAGGACATAAATGATGAAATTTGTGAATAGATGTAGAATATGCCAACATGCAAAAGGTAAATGATAGAACAATGGATTGTATCAACCATTGCCAATACCAGAGAGGCCTTGGGATGAGATAAGCATGGATTTTGTGTTAGTAATACCAAGAACACAAAGAGGATGTGATTCCATATTTGTGGAGGTGGATAGATTTTCAAATATGGCACACTTTATCCCATGTCAAAAGACCAGTGATGAAACCCATGTTGCAAATCTATTTTTCAGGGAAGTTGTGAGACTTCACGACCTACCCAGAAGCATCGTCTCGGACAGAGACAAAAAATTTGTTGGTCATTTTTGGAGAACACTGTGCAAGAATATGGGGACAAATTTGTCCTTCATATCAACTTATCATCCTCAGACATATGGACAGAATGAGGTGGTAAATAGTTGGGAAACTTGTTGAGGAGTCTGGTCACTAAGCATCATAACCAGTGGGATCAGATTCTGCCACAAGCATAATTTGCATACAACAACTCTCCAAACATAAGCACTTGAAATATCCCATTCCAAATATTGTATGGAATGCAACCCAGGGGAGTATCTGAGTTGAGAGACTTGGGACATAGTGATATCAAAAGCGCTGGAACAAAAGATTTTGCCGCAGAAATGCAAAAGCTTCATAACCAGATCAGAGGACAATTACAGAACTCTAGCCAAGAGTACAAGCACAAAGTTGATCAACATCGCAAATAACTTCAATTTGAGGTGGGAGATCAGGTTCTGGCACATCTCAGGAAATAAAGGTTCCCTAGGGGAATGTATAACAAGTTAAAAATGAAGAAGATAGGGCCATGTAAGATCTTGAGGAAGTTTGATGCAAACACCTATGAGATTGAGATACCAGATGATGTGGGAATATCGCCCATATTCAACATTTCAGACCTGTATCCTTACAGGAAATATGACACAAAGGGATCAGAAGACCAAGATAATATTCAGTGGGAGAAGAAAATGCATGTAGCAGAAAAACCACAGATGGAGAATATCATTGATCAGAGAATTGGCAAGAAGACCGGGAGGAAGACCTATATTGAATATTTGGTTAAGTGGAAGGGACACCCAATAGAATATGCCAGTTGGGAAAATGAAGCTACTATCCAAAAGCATGGAAAGTCGATGCAGGAACTCATGGACATGAGTCCATGAATTTTTGTCCAGGGGGAGTATGATGCAGGAGCATTGTCAACAAGCACACACGACAGGAAAGCTCAGCACTCGGGAATCATTTCAGAATCTAAAACATTGGGGGTTACTGCAGATCATTTGGGGAGATGACAAAGAACAGAGGAAGATCAAATGCTTGGAGGGGGAATGATCATGAGCGATCAAAGAGTTTCACTCTGAGTCTTGAATGTAACTGAACTTAGGCATAAGTTGGATTTTTTTTTTTCGCTTTCCAAGTAGACGAGTAGTTGGAGGCAACCCTAAGGACCCTCTGAGATAAATAGAGGTTTTGTACACCCAAATGAGGCTGCTGCGAGTTAGTAGGAAAGTTCTGATTTTTTAGTTGTTGTCGTTTGATCATAGTTGTAGCCATTTTATTTCTGAATGAATATAACAGAGGAAAATTGATCCAAATGTGTGTCACTGTTATTGTTTGTAATTTCATGTTATTGTGTTTTCATGAATGAATGAATTCTGTTACGAATAGATGGAACTGTGAATGTTAGTATAAGTTTCAATTGTTTCTCTTATGTTGAACCGATGCAAGGTGTTTCGATTTTGAAGCTTATAAGAGATAACACAAAAATTTACCTTTGCAAGGAGTGCAAAGTGACTACTGCAAGGTGTGCACAGTCGGCCACAAGAACTCAAACCTTGCGTAAGGATCTGTTGCAAGGAGTGCACAGATTAGAAACTCAACTAAGTATCGAAGTAACCCTTTAAGAAGCTAAAGGAACATAAGGCGAGGAGGCTAAGAAGAGATAACTCTTTCCACAGGTGTAGACGAGATCCAAGAAGTGGATTTGTAAAAGAATCAAAGGTCAGAGCCTTTGAAATGTTTGGAATCTTCCAAGTCAAGGAAGAAAGCGCAAGCTCAGGAGGAGGGCTACAATGATCGTTGGATCGATCACCATGAAAGATCTGGACTGCCAGATCATAGTCTAGACAATGAGGAGTAAGTGGAGAGGAGAAACAAATCTGAGCCGTTGGATCTGAATGCATGTGGACCAATAGTCATTGGATCCAGAGGAGGTGCACAAGTTTTAGTCCATTTGAGTGCATAGGAAGAGAGCCGACTTCATGATACGCGAAGTCCCGACATCATCAGGACCGCCCATCAGAAAGGGCACATGGAAGAGATCCACATACGTCGGAGATTTGCAAGGGGAAGCGTTGCAGCGATCCTAACCGTCCATCGGGAGGGACGCGTGGCGATCGATCAACATTTCACTGACTCGTGACTTGAAAAGGTCAAAGGGAAAGTTTGTAAGAATTCGTAAAAAGCGAATTTGCAATTAGATCACAACCGTTGATCAAGGACAGATCTGGATCGTTGATTGTCCTGGAAGAATTTCGGCATTTCGAGGATCAGGAGAACGGAGGTGAAAATTATTTCAACCTCGTGATACGTGAAACCCCGATACACGAAAAACCGATGATATCTGAGCCATCAGATCGTGGGGGAAATCAGGACCATCAGATTGGGAGCTCCGAAATATTGACATTTCGGGAGTCGGGGAGTCAGGGTTGGCTCACTCGCAAAGTCCCGACACGCGAAATCGCAATGTGCCTTTTGTGAAGGCATGCAGTCACAACTCGTGGTCGTGTGGAGGTGAGGCTCACACTTAGTGCTTAGTTGCACAGGTGGAGTTTCATAAAGGACCCGTGGATTTGTTCGTGGGATTCCAGGAGGGAATTGAAGAGCTACTTCAGCTCGATAGATTGAAGAACGATCCTTGACCGGGAGGTCAGCGGACCCTGTCGAGGTAGAGGTAGGGGGTCTACATCAATTATGAGCGGTGTGGTCTAAGGATGAGAGGAACGAGGAAGGTCTGCACGTATTTAGTGTTCATTTTACTAAATATAAGTGTTTATTCTTTGTTAATTTATGTGTTATATTAATATTTATTCAATTTTTCTTATGGTTTTTTTTGTATATGTTGTATTTATATATAGATGTTGTTATCCACATTAATCTAAGCAATTTCATAAGTATATCAGAACTGTAATTGAGAGAGTTTTCTGTAACGTGACCCAACCTAGGTGGTTGGGGACGTTACAACTACGCAACAATGTTAGTTTTACAGGATCTCAGACATGGAAAATTAAATATGTTCACTTCATCTACTGCGACGTTAGAGACCCTATTATGTTCCCAACCCTTTGCTTTCCCAATTACGCACAGGTTGTTCGAAGTGCAGATGGGCAACAACTAGTGCTTATGAAAGAATGGGCCAAACCACTTCGACAGGTTGAAATACTATCAGTGGTCAATTGCTCTCATTTTGTCCATGGGGAGTTGGTTTCCATATATGCTTGCTTCATTCTGACCCACCTACATGGTGAATACCTTTGGTTGGGTGAAAAATATCTAGTTGATGCAACAACAATTCATCAAGTTACTGGATTACCCATTCATGGAAAGGAACCTAAAAAAGTGCTCACAACCAAAGATGTTTCCTAGAATTATGTGTATGGAAAGTACGACAGGTGCCTAGGAAGCCATGGGGTCATGATATCAAAAATAAATACTCAGCTAGTTCGATTTGCCACCCAACTACTCGCTTGTAAGATATTGTGGAATTGTAGGAAGGATTAGTGCCCACTTAGTGTCGTCGTGAAGAGTGTCTGACAGAGGTCTAGCTATCCTGGCCATGATATATCCTCAATGAATTCATCAACGATTTCTTGGATATATAAAATTTTGGGAAGGATTTCCATTACAGCTAGATCATGTTGCTTCTCACTATGGTTCTTTGGAGACCACTCTAGGATATGAACTTGTTGATGTGAGAGGCCCAGTATTCGCAGCCCATCGATTCCTTCCATTGCAAGTCAGCAAAGACCTTGTTGTTCATGCGTCCAATGATAGAGTCTTCTAGAAATGGTACTGACATATTGTCTAGGCAGTTTCCTCACAAGTGCGCATCCTGTGAAATATCATTGACATGTATGGMAATTATATTGTATTTGAATGAAATTTTCATAACATCTATATCTATCCTAGTGATGACCAGGGGGATGCAATGACATTGCTTCCTTCATGCACGATGAAAGAGGATATCCAACAGGGGGTAGCAGAGTGGCCAATACATTTTAAACTGGTTATAGATGAAGAAATGAACAGTCTGGAAACAAACACTAAGCACAACCATGATTAAAGGAAGGTTGATGTTGCACGACTGAGGGAACAGAGCATGGTCCCCACTGGAGGGGGATACAAGGACAAGGATAATTCCAAATGGAATCGAGACCTGATTTCTACATTTGTAGACCCTTTCCACATTGGGTCCAGTCTTGAACATGAGAATGTCAATCAATGGATAACGGTCTCCCCATCCCACAATGTGTAGCAGTCAATAGAGTCCACACCCACTAGTACAAAAATACAATGGATTGGTTTGACCGTTCGAGTGGCCACTCCTCCTGTACATCCAAGCATAGGACAAATGACACCTCAGATTGTGACATTGATCACAACCCTCAAAAGATAGTTGTTGTTGCAACAAAAAATCTAGATGGAGGCCACATGTAATGTTGAGAATCTTTGTCACTGGCTTGGAGGTGTAGGCCCTTCTCCCGACACTCCACCTTGAACATTAGCCTCTATTCCCAGTTCTAGTATTCATACACTCGCCCTCATATTTGACCCTTCATTTCTCACCTCGATGGACATGGTTAATACAGGAATCCCTTTAGCACCAATTCCTACTCCACTGGTGCAGGAGTGTATTACTACTATACTTATAGAATTGGGTCAACGACACCGAACTCTTAGTCTGGATCATGCACAACTTCAACTGCAAAACCATGTAGAAATTGCAATGCAGAATTAGACGCATGCGCACTATCAACAGCGGGTTTGGGTTCACCAGGCCTTACAACAGTGGTATGACATGGAGGTTGCGGCTCAAGAAAACATGAAGGTTCAATATGCTGAGAGCACCACTGCCTTCAACGACCTCTCGGGGTTGGTCAACAACTTATCTGTGTAGGAACCAAAAAACGAGGCTCGAGAAATCCCCTCCTTTATCAAACTCTCGGTCATAAAGTCACGTCTTCAAGCTTTGGAAATCATATAAATACAACACTCTGTGCACAACTTCAACAGACAACACCGGAGGAGACATAGATGGTTGTGAGTCTAGTTTTCTAATACATGTAGAGTCTTAGATAAAGCACATGGCACCTTGAAATGCACTAACATGAGAATGTATGAGAGCACAAGGCGCTGGTCCTTTTAAATGTTGAGTCTCTTGGCCTATTTATGCATGTGATGGGTCGAATGAATATAATAAAAGTTGTAGCTATTCATGTCCTTTGATGTGTTGATCATGTGTCAGATGAATGCATGTGTTTCTATTACATGTTCTTAGTATTTAAGCATATTGCAATGGAATGTATGAATGTCAACCTAAATAGATTCCCTTTGTAATTAACCATTCATCACCAACATAAGACCAGATGGTCTCTGTGATTCTCGTGGCATCTTGGGTGAGATCTTATTCAGTCTTTGACTAAGGATTGATATGTCAAGGCTTTGGGGTTTTTTTTGGTCAACTCTTGACGAACCCTAGGTCATTATCCCCCCAACGTTAAGAAGGACACATGCAAGCGGGCCTACAAACCCTACCTTCTTACTCAATCTATCATTGTTGTAGAGAAGGGTTTACGCATATAAAAACTAAGGTTTTGATAGTTAATATGGATCTACACTTGTAAACTCCATGTTGAACATGAAAGGAAATATGCATCTCCCTAGTACTGATCAACATGCCATTGAAATGTTTTAACCAAGATCCGTTTTAACTTTGGATCTATTATGCACCGAGAGGGATCAAATCCCTCAAGCGCAAACCTTTATTTCAGTTTTCTCAATCGAAAACAAGTTTTCACCTCAAGGGACTTGATCCCTCTTGGCTCATGAGAGATCTAGAGTTAAGATGGATCCACACTGCTAAATTCCATGTTGAGCATGGAATGAATTACACATCTCCCTCATATTGATCAACCCACCAT